>JAXIVJ010000935.1:42500-160000 GCA_036785665.1 Chirona hameri | reverse complement strand
TGGTACAGATAGTGTTCAAACTTATACGAAATGTTGGTGTCTATGAGTGTATTCGAAACCTGAAAGCATGTCCCGCGGAGTCAATCGTTTGACCTCGAGAGGGTCAAAGCGTGCCCGCGAGGTCAAATATCGGCTACCGCATAACTTTTTCCCTAAAGTACTTATCGAAAGTCGTTTCAAACGGCTAAATATTCAAACTAGCCTATAGACGGTGCAACAACGATTGATCTGACCGCCTGGTCACCGGTTTGACCTCAGGGCACAACATAAGTTACCATTGGTGGCCTATGGGAGAAATGACTGGGTACCGCATATTTTTCCCAAAAAAAATCACGTAGAAGAGAACCATTCTACTACATTCTCCAATCGCCTTCCCTTTATCCCACCGAAGGTGAACAACGCAAGACTTGACCTATCCAGGTCACCGTTTGACCTCAGGTCGCCTAGACAAGGCGTTAATATCCATTTAACGAGCCGTCCAAATACGTATTCGTTGTTTACCGACCGATTGTGTTCAAACTTATACAAATGTTGGTGTCTATGAGTGTATTCGAACCCTGAAAGAATTTATCGCTGAAGTCAGTCGTTTCACCTCAGGAGGTCAAAGAGTGCCTGCGATGTCAATCTTGGTACCGCATCAAACTTTTTGCCTTAAAGTACTTACCCGAAGTCGTTTCAACGGCTAAATATTACCACCAGCCTATAGACGGTGCACAACGCAAGACATGACCCCTTCAGGGTCACCGGTTTGACCTCAGGCTCACCTGGAAAGGCGCTATATCGATTTAACAAGCTGTCCAAATACGTATTCGTTGTTTACCGACCGATTGTGTTCAAACTTTCCTTCGGTGGGTTAAAGGGAAGGTGATGGTGGTAGAATGGTCTATCTAAGTGATTTTGGGAAAAAACATGCAGTACACCGTCATTCTCCCATAGGCCATAATGGTAACATATGTTGTGACCTGAGGTCAAAACCGGTGACCAGGGGGCGGTCAGATCTCTCGTTGTGAACCGTCTATAGGCTAGTGTGAATATTTAGCCGTTGAAACGATTTCGCTAAGTACTTTAGGGGAAAAGTTATGCGGTACCCGAGATTTGACCTCGCGGGCATTCCTTTGACCTCCCCGAGGTCAAAACTATTTGCCTCAGCGAGAAATGATTTCAGGGTTCAAATACACTCGGACCACCAACAATTTCGTATAAGCTTGAACACAACCGGCCGGTAAATAACGAATACGTATTTGGACGGCTCTTGTGAAATGGATATTAGCGCCTTTTCAGGCGACACTGAGGTCAAACGGTGTCCTGGATAGGTCAAGTCTTGCGTTGTTCACCTTCGGTGGGATAAAGGGAAGGCGATGGTAGGTGTAGTAGAATGGGTTATCTAGTGATTTTTTTTGGGGAAAATATGCGGTACCCCGTCATTCTTCCCATAGGCCATAATTATAACTTATGTTGTGACCTGAGGTCAACCGGGACAAGGGGCGGTCAGATCACTCTTTGTGCACCGTCTATAAGCTGGTGGAATATTTAGCCGTTGAAACGACTTCGGTAAGTAATTTAGGAAAAAGTTATGCGGTACCCAAGAATTACCTCGCGGGCACTCTTTGACTCCCGAGGTCAACGATGTCCTCAGCGAGAATGCTTTCAGGTTTCGAATACACTCATAGACACCAACATTTCGTATAAGTTTGAACACATCTGTCCCACTCTAACCCCTTCAAAACTGCGCCGTAAACAATGCGCCCTATACGCTGACGCACAGACGCCGGTCCGCTGGTAGCAGTTGATCATCAGCGCCTCTAGCGGCGGGAAATGTATTGTGGTGCTCCATTAAAATTGGCGCGGCGCAGGGGCATAGTTTTGACCCGAAAGCGCAATCTGGGCGCCGCAGGCGCACCAGGGAGTGACACATTACGCGCCTCAGGAGACACCTCAGGAGCCCTTCAAAGATCAGCGTAACATACACTAGACATGCACACAATGCACTCTTACTCTGGTAAATGAGTATATGTAAGTTCGCGCTCAAAACCTACATTTGGTCCACAAGCCCCACGTAAGCACCCGCCTACAGTCCCCTGCACGGGAAACAAAACTGCCGAAACCTACAGAAACAAAACTGCCCGAAACCTACAGTCACGTGCACCGAAAAAGTACTGCCGAAACCAGTGACATTTAGATCTTCATCTAACGCTCTCCCAACTGAGCTATTTCGGCACGGACTGTGTAGGCTGGCCACGCACCAGTGGCCAGCCTACACAGTCCGTGCACGGGAAACAAAATGCCGAAACCTAGCTCGTGCACCAACAAAAGTACTGCCGGAACCAGGGATCGAACCAGGGACATTTAGGTCTTCAGTCTAACGCTCTCCCAACCAGACTTCTGCTTGATTCCGCTTCAGCGGAATCTATTCCGATTCCATACCAAGTTAAATGGATCTGATTCCGAATCCGATTCCAATATATATTTTGCTAGAGGAATCGATTCCGATTCCGGGCACCTAAAAAGCTTGATTCCGAATCCGATTCCACTGATTCCTATTTGAGTCCACTCTGCATCAGCATATGCCTGATCATACATATCATACATACGTATGGTAAAGATGACTCGAAGGGCACGAATAACCATATTAAATAGGTATAGTCACAGGCATATTTAAGATGGCTATTTTGATATAAAAATTATAATCATTTCATGCATTTTGTTGAAAAACTGAACCATGCTGCAAAATCGCGACAGTTTAAAACAATGTCAAACTATAACGATAGGAAACACACTGCGGATCCAGGGGGCGGCAGGGGTAAAAGCCCCCCCCCCCCCCCATCCCAAGCTCGACAGGGGCGGCAATAGAAATTAACCCCCCTCAAAATTCGCTGAAACTGGCGATGAAAAATGGGTACTGCCTACGAAAAATAACTTCTTGCGAAAGAAATATATATGTTTTGCCTCATTCGTGTTTCCTATATTTGGTAGCATTTTGGTAGCAGCAGGGATAGGGAAAGTGGCGCGTCTGACGCTATTTTGGAGTGATTCACAAGTCATAACCAACGTAAGTTATAATTTTACACACAGCGCGCGTCGCAGCCTTTGGTCTCCTGCTGCCTGCTGGATGGCAGAGGAGCGCGGGAGTGAATTTCCTTGTATAGGTACCTATGTTGTATGGAATCACTGGCGGATCCAAATGGGGCGGCAGGGGCCAAAACCCCGCCCCCACATTCCAAGCTCGACAGGGGCGGCAATAGAAATTAGCCCCACACCCAAAATCCGCTGAAACTGGCGATGAAAATGGCTACTGCCTGCGAAAAAATAACTTCTTGCGAAAGAAATATATATGTTTTGCCTCATTCGTGTTTCCTATATTTGGTAGCATTTTGGTAGCAGTAGGGATAGGGAAAGTGGCGCGGCTGACGCTATTTTGGAGTGATTCACAACCAATGTAAGTTATAATTGTACACGCAGCGTCGCAGCCTTTGGTATTCTGCTGTCTGCTGGGTGGCAGAGGAGCGCGTGAGTGAATTTTCTTACATAGGGCCCTATGTTGTGCGGAATACGTCTACTAGTATTAAGTAGGGTAATTAGGTTCAATTAAAAAATCCCAATGTTCTTCTTTTTATAGCTGGGGCATTCCACGACAAATCCACAAAAACAAAGTTCAAAATGACACCGTCATGTCACCGATTAAGGCCAAAATTGGTATATGGGGTAACCTGGGGCGCATAAAGGAAATAGTTCACCTTCGGAAAAATTTATCAGAACACGATTTTATCATATTTTTTAATACAGTTTCTTTTTTCCTTTTCAAAAATGGTCCTACATCGCGCCAATCCAGGACAGAAGTTCGTAAATTATTAATTTGATGGTGTGCGTTATTGGTCTGCGCATGCTCCATGCATTGCTGGCACTTTCAGACGGTACGGTATATCATATATGCGCCGCATTCCTTCGCCAAAAAGTCAAATATCTTCCGCTGGAGAGTCTTTTCAGCCAAGAAAAGTTGCAGATATGGATTTCTCAACACGGGCTACAAAACTGCTATTTCAGTTCAAAACCCCATGTTGAAGGTGAACTATTTCCTGTAAAGGAAATAGTTCACCTTCGGAAATTTTTGAGAACACGATTTTATTATATTTTTTAATACAGTTTCTTTTTTTCTTTAAAAAAATGGTCCTACACCGCGCCAATTCAGGACAGAAGGTCGTACATTATTAATGTTATGGTGTGCGTTATTGGTCTGCGCATGCTCCGTGCAGTGCTGGCACTCTCAGACGGTACGGTATATCATATATGCGCCGCATTCATTCGCCAAAAAGTAAAATATCTTCGGCTGGAGAGTCTTTTCAGCCAAGAAAAGTTGCAGATAAGGATTTTTCAACACCGGCTACAAAACTGCTATTTCAGTTCAAAATCCCATGTTGAAGGTGAACTATTTCCTTTAAAGGGACTGTCCCACCTTCCCAAAAGTTGTCAAATGTACGTCGCTTGTGGTGCACAATATGAAGTAATTGCTGCCGAACACGATTATGACATTTGTTTCTCGCAAACAGTGCTCAATTTAATAAAAAGTTAAGTTTTAATATTTGGGTTGATGACGTCATATTGAGCTCTAGAGAGCTACACAGAAATCATTTACGCTGCCAAAGTATGGGCACAATTATTTCGAGACAATTCTGACGCTTTATATACAAAACAAACCAACTACCAAACCATCGAAACGTAGCAAATATCTCCAAGGTTCACCTTAAAACAAGTCGACTATCATTACCAGTTGGGTAAAGAGAGACGACGCTGTCGGTTTAGAGGCCCTATTCAAATACACATGGGCCTTATTTTTTACAGATGTCAAAAGCAAACTAGAATATCTTTTTGATTAGATCATTGTGGTTGTTTTAACTGCTACTATACTTAATTTCAATGTCAAGCCATCACAATGGCTATCTAAACTAAAATATAATGTTAAAGTGGGATAGTCCTTAAAGGAAATAGTTCACCTTCAACATGGGATTTTGAACTGAAATAGCAGTTTTGTAGCCGGTGTTGAGAAATCCTTATCTGCAACTTGTCTTGGCTGAAAAGACTCTCCAGCCGAAGATATTTGACTTTTTGGTGAGGGAATGCGGCGCATATATGATATACCGTACCGTCTGAGAGTGCCAGCACTACCAGGGCGCATGCGCAGACCAATAACGCACACCATAACATTAATAATTTACGACATTCTGTCCTGAATTGGCGCGATGTAGGACCATTTTTGAAAATAAAAAAAGAAACTGTATTAAAAAATATAATAAAATCGTGTTCTGAAAAATTTCCGAAGGTGAACTATTTCCTTTAAAGGAAATAGTTCACCTTGGATTTTTTTTTACCAAACACGATTTGATTATGTTTTGTAATACAATTTCCTTTTATATTGTCAAAAATGGCCATATATCGCGCCGATTCAGGACAGAAGGCCGGAAATTTGTATTGTTTATAAAAACTATATACATACTCTCTGAGTCAGAGTCCTGACGTCACGCGAATGTAAAAAATGGTTCAGCCAATCAGATTCGAAAGTAGTCGCGTAAGGACAGACTCGCATTGGAGATGTGCCAACCGGCGGCCGGCGGTTCGCTTGCTAGCACTAGCTGCAAGCTGATTGGCTGATGGTATAGCCTCTGCCCGGGCTAGAACCAGTACAACATCCTTTCGCCAGCACCGCATTCCTTCGCCAAAAAATTAAATATATTCGGCTGGAGTCTTTTCACTCAAGAAAACTTGCAGATAGGGGTTTCCCAACACGGGCTACAAAACTGCTATATCAGTTTAAAACTAATGTTGAAGGTGAACTAAAAGCTGTGAAAGTTGTATTGAAATGCAAGCAGTGGTGCAGGAGATATTGCCTCGGGCATTTTTATAAGGTCACGTTGCAGGTCAATCTTTGTCAGCCCATATGGCGGATAATTTATAAAGCAATATAGATGTATTATATGTTATTAGAATGGCGATGAGCTGTTTTATAACATGGTGATCTTTATTTTTTCATTTTCGAACATGTCGAAACTTAGTACGTTTTCGAAATTGTACAACTTTTTTGGATACCTTTTCTCAAACGTGTTTCTAATTTTGCGCTATGCTTTTCTGACGTGTAGGGACGTGTCAATTAAGTGTAAAAATAAAATTGAGGGATATTTGCCTCCAAATATCTCATTTTTTCATTTAAATGCTATTTTATAGTAAAAAATATGTTATTCGCTAATAACTTTTGACTGAATTAAACTAGAATGGTACGGTAAACGTCATTTTGCTGTCCTCATCAAGACGAGTTGAATGCTCTGCAGCATGACTTCTTTATGACATTTGATGACCTTGACCTTACATTTCAAAGTTAGTATTATTTTGGTTAATCTTTTTTGGATACCCAAGCCAAATGTATTTCCTATTTTGCTCTATTCTTGTTAAATGTAAAGAAGTGTCGTTCAAACAGTAAAAATAAAATTGATGGTTATTTGTCTTCAAATATGCGATTTTTTTAAATTGTATGTTCTTTTTGTGACAGATGTTATTCCCCAATAACTTTTGACTGAACAAAGATAAAAAGATAAAATGGATACCATTTGGTTATTTTCGTCAAGACGCGTTGAATGATATGCAGTATGACCTCTTTCTAACATTTGGTGACCTTCACCTAAGGTTAATGTCAAGGTTCAAGGTTAGGTTTCCAATTGTGGCCTATGTGGCGATGTTATACATCTTTAAACTTGTCTTGTTGCGAGGAATTCGATTGTGCTTAAATAACGCCTGATCGTCAATGGCAACTTTTAAATTCATTTTAATTTTAATGTCGAATAGTAACTTCATAACTTCCTTCTTGGTGTAAAGAAATCCCGAAAATGTCTCAATTTGCTTTATAATCATCAACGATCGCGCAATTATTTTAATACCAATGCATTCCTATCTTCACGACAAGTTCAAAGCTATATAGCATCGCCGTGTAGGTCAAATTTGGAAAGGTGACCTTGCACCGTGGCCTTGACCTTAGCTCAAAGTCATTAAATGTCAGAAAGAAATCATGCTGCACAGCATTCAACACGTCTTGATGATAACAACAAAATGACGTTTACCGTGCCCTTCTAGCTTTATTCAGTCCAAAGGTATAAGTATAGAAAATAGCATGTAAAACGAAACAAAATGAGATATTTGG
This sequence comes from Chirona hameri, assembly GCA_036785665.1. NCBI lineage: Eukaryota > Metazoa > Arthropoda > Thecostraca > Balanomorpha > Balanidae > Chirona > Chirona hameri. The sequence continues at coordinate 152,820 of JAXIVJ010000935.1, read as the reverse complement.
AGGCAAATATCCATCAATTGTATTTTTGCACTTTTGCATTTATTTCCGATTCCACAATTTTATAAAAATGATTGATTCCATCTAATTCTGATTCCACTCAGATGCAAACGGAATCGAATCCGATTCCAGTCCAAACGGAATCGATTCCGGAATCGGATTCTATTCCACTGGATTGTGGAATCGGATTCGATTCCACTGGAATCAAGCACATGTTTGCTCCCAACTGGGCTATTTCGGAATCGGATTCGATTCCACTGGAATCAAGCACAAGTCTGCTCCCAATTGAGCTATTTCGGCACTTACGCACCAGTGACCAGCCTACAGTCTGTGCACGGGAAACAAAACTGCCGAAGCCTAGCCCGTGCACGAAAAAGCACTGCCGAAACCAGGGATCGAACCAGGGACATTTAGATCTTCAGTCTAACGCTCTCCCAACTGAGCTATTTCGGCAAATTTGGACCTGTGACCAGCCTACAGTCCGTGCACGGGAAACAAAACAGCCGAAACCTACAGTCCGTGCACGAAAAGGGTGCTGCCGAAACCAGGGATCGAACCAGGGACATTTAGATCTTCAGTCTAACGCTCTCCCAACTGAGCTATTTCGGCACTTACCGCGGGCCTATAGTCCGTGCACGGGAAACAACTGCCGAAGCCCCAGTATGCAAAACGTGGCAAGTTTCGACGAGATCTCGTCGGGGCAGGGGTTGGCACTAACACATCAAAATTTGGGCAGCTTTTGAAAGTTTTGGGGAAGCTTTTTAAATTTTGCCAGTTTTTAAAATTTGGGGGGCAGCATTTTAAATTTTGGGGCAGGTTTGGGAATTTTCGGCAGCTTTTGACATTTGGGGGCAGAAGTAACAATTTACTGATTCACACGAGATAAAACGCGATTGTGAAGACGACCGACCCCCCCCCCCCCTCCCCGATCAACAGTATTTGCTCACCGAGGAGCGAAATTTTATCCGGAAAATCCTGCCCCAAATGGGGAATTCCCTTCTGTCTCATTTGGGGCAGGATTTGGGCTGCCCCAAATATATCGTCGATGTTCCTGCCACGTTTTCAGTAGCGTACCCGAGATTCACTCCAGGAGGGGGCATTTTTTTTCTCAGGGGGGCATGAAGTACCCCTACCAAAAAAAAACTCACCGGATTTGGCCTGCACTATATTTTTAAAACGGCATATTTTCACCATTTTTCTCTGTAAAAAAAAATCATTCATTTTTTCGACCAAAGGGGACACGTACATACTACAGACCTTCGGGGGAGAGGGGATTGCCCCGTTCCGGTCATTTGGAAACCTAACCTTGAACCTGGCGGTTCACGACGAGTTTCTCCCAATCGAATGTTCCTGCCACGTTTCAGTAGCGTACCCAAGATTCACTCCAGAAGGGGGCATTTTTTTCTCAGGGGGCATGAAGTACCCCTACCAAAAAAAAACTCACCGGATTTGGCCTGCACTATATTTTTGCCGAAACCTAGCCTGTGCACGAAAAAGAACTGCCGAAACCAGGGATCGAACCAGGGGACATTTAGATCTTCAGTCTAACGCTCTCCCAACTGAGCTATTTCGGGCACCTTTGGACCTGTGACCAGCCTACAGTCCGTGCACGGGAAACAAAACAGCCGAAACCTACAGTCCGTGCACGAAAAAGGTGCTGCCGAAACCAGGGATCGAACCAGGGACATTTAGATCTTCAGTCTAACGCTCTCCCAACTGAGCTATTTCGGCACTTACCGCGGGCCTATAGTCCGTGCACGGGAAACAACTGCCGAAGCCCCAGTATGCAAAACGTGCAAGTTTCGACGAGATCTCGTCGGGGCAGGGGTTGGCACTAACACATCAAAATTTGGGCAGCTTTGGAAAGTTTTGGGGAAGCTTTTTAAATTTTGCCAGTTTTTAAAATTTTTGGGGCAGCATTTGACATTTTGGGGCAGGTTTTGGAATTTTCGGCAGCTTATGACATTTGGGGGCAGAAGTAACAATTTACTGATTCACACGAGATAAAACGCGATTGTGAAGACCAGGGGCGTCGCCACAGGGGGGGGGGGGGACGGGGGGGGACACCGTCCCCCCCAGCCGTTAGGCTGGGGGGAATTATCCCCTCCAGTTTTGGACAGTCTCCCCAGGCATTTATCTGCACTTCACTCGGAAACCAATGCATTTTGTCAATATCGTAGGCGTTTGGAAAAGCATGTGCTCGGCCTTTTTCCCCCTTTCGACTTTTTTCCCCTTTTGAGAGAATTTGGCAGCAATTAAACAGCGTTTCGACAGCAGAAGACATGAGGCATGGCGCGAAATGAGCTCTGTTGGTTGTTTACCGCACCCTTTGTGTACTGTTTCCTAATAAAACATAGTGTCTGTCTGTTCTGACTTCTGTGCCTGTCCCTACCACATTTGCCTCTTTAGTCTTTTTCTTTGCCACGTGTTTTAACCGTGGTTGAAATAAATTATGGATATAAGAAGCTTCTTCAAAAAAAGGTTGGTACATAATGAAATCGAAAATGTATTGTATGGCATTAGGTACAGGGGCGCAGTCAGGGGGGGGGGGCAAGGGGGGCAATTGCCCCCCCCCCCCTCCCTCTAAACGGGTCACAGGGGGCCCCGCCGATATTGGCCCAGATACCATTTGCATTAGCTAAATGGCTTTCAAAACGTCACAGGAGCCCTCAAACCAGGCAAGGGGTTACTCTGGTGCATGTCAAGGGCCTTCAGAGACACTGAAATGCTTTCGAAGCCGGCCCAGGGGGCCTCTTGGGCATGTCCAGGGGCCCATTGAGCCCACCGAGGGGGCACAAAAAACTGTCTTAGGGGCCTCTCCAGCATGTCCAGGGGGCCCATTGAGCCCACTCAAGTGTGCAAAAACATGCCCAGGGGACCTTTCGAGCATGCCCTGGGGCTCATTGAGCCCACTCAGGGGTCCCTAAAACCTGCCCAGGGGCCTCTAGAGCATGTCCACTTGTCTAGGGGCCAATTGAGTCCACCACGGCCCAACAAACCTGCCGCAGTGGCCTCTCGAGCATGTCCAGGGGCCCATTGGAGTATGTTCAGGGGCCTCTCGAGCCTGACCAGGGGGCCCATTATAGTCTGTTTTGGGGCCCCTTGAACCTGCCCAGGGGCCCATTATAGTTTTCCCAGAGGACCATCGAGTCTGCTCAGGGGCCTCTCGAACCTGCCCAGGGGCCATTAGAGCCTGCCCAGAGGCCTCCCGAGCTTGCCCAGGGGCCATTGAGTCTGTTCAGGGGCCTCTCGAACCTGCCCAGGGGTCTCTCGAACTTGCCCAGGGGCCCATTGAGTCTGTTCAAGGACATCTTGAACCTGCCTAGGGGCCATTAGTCTGTGCAGGGGCCTCTCGAGCTTTCCCAATGGTCCATTGATCCTGTTCAGCGGCCTCTCGAACCTGCACAGGGGCTATTAGAGTCTGCTTAGGGGCCTCTCGGCTTGCCAAGGGGCCATTGAGTCTGTTCAGGGCCCTCTCAAGCTTACCCAGAGGACTATTGAGTCTGTGAACGGGGCTCTCGAGCCTGCCCAGGGGTTGCTAGCCGTCGCCTGCAGCGCCTGCTATAGCTGGAGCGCCTGCTAGCCGTGGTCGGCGCGGTTATAATGAGCGGTAATGTGCTGTACTCTGACCCACCTGGTGCAATGTTTTCTTGGGTTTCAAAATGGTTATTTGATAAGTCTGATGCGTTTTTTGAATTCGTGGTGGTGGGGGGGGGGGGGGGGTTATGGTAGTACAAAACAATTTAACAATTTTCCTCTCAGGAGTGTGTGCTGCAATATTTGTCAGCCAGGGGCGTCGCCGACGGGAGGGTCGGGGGGAGGTCTGGGCAAACTTCCCCCACTTTTAGAAGGCGGGGGAAGGTCGACCCTCCCTCCCACACACACACACAACTTTTTGAGGGAAAAACAATTTATCGTAAAAATTGTCTTTGCAGTGCAGTAAAAATCCAGCTGTCAAAAACTGGAAAATGTCGCCGCTTCGCGGCATGACACAAGTTTCGCAATTGCTTATACAAATTTGGAAAATGGGAAAAAGAATTGCATTAGGTGTCTGGCAGAGGCTCTCATTGGCGGTAATTGCTGGCCCCAGGGCCCATTCCCTTCATAAAATATTAACTTCTAAGTTTCAAGCAGGCTACATGTTCAGCTAGTTTTCCGAGTTCCTAAAAAGGCGACGCGAACGCAAAGACGAGGAGATCGGCACCCGGAAGCTGCTCCAGCGGTGCACAATTTTCTGGACCGAAGAGCTAATAGTCAAAACAGGCCAGGACCATCTCCCCAAGCCATCTCACCTCACGGTCTGGTTCCAATATTAACATTTCGTTTTCCAGGACCTAAAATTAACATTTTCACGCCGCTTCGCGGCGTCACATCGGTAGTCATCGTCATAACGAAGCCATAGCCATCGTCATCGGTTCGTCGTAATGCTGAATTGAATGAATATCATTTTTAACTTATTATTCTCTACAAGGAACACCGCCTATATTTCTGGGTTTTATCAGGTAAAACCGTAAAAATTTCGCGCCGCGAAGCGGCGCTAACTAGCAAGTACATACCTACCTACTATAACATGAAAATCCACATTCAAAATGCTGCAAAGGCTTAAATACACGTATCAAAATGGGGGTATATTTATTTGTCATTTCAGCCGCCCCCACACTCAAAAGCCGACCCTCACCTGTTGTCATGGCTAAGATATGTTTTCTCTCCTGTACGTAACAATACGCTCAGTACAATGCCTACTGAGGGTCCTGGTCCAATCCAGCTCATCAAAAGTAGACGAAGAAACAATGCTAAAAAGGGGGCCTCACAAAATAAAGTGGCCGAAATCCGTAGAGTTTTTCATATCCAGGGGTATTTTGTTGTGGGTGGGGGGCCTCTCCCAGGTGCTTGCCCCCCCCCCCCCCTTTCTGAAGGTCTGGCTGCGCCCCTGATTAGGTATGCAAGGGCACAATTGATCACAATCAATGGAAAATATCCCACATAGATCATGTCGTACGTTTTCTAGTTTGTGATAAGGTCAAAATAACATGTTATTTTATTCCTTCTTGCATGCTTGGTAGCAGCTGCAGGACTGACCAGCTTCAATTTGTTAAGGTGTAGGTATTATCAATCTAGGTATTACCGTAGGTATTACCGTAGGTATTACCAGTCTATCAATTCGTCCCCCCCCGCCCAGTCCAAAACCCGTGGCGACGCCCCTGGTGAAGACGACCGACCCCCCCCCCCCTCCCCGATCAACAGTATTTGCTGACCGAGGAGCGAAATTTTATCCGGAAAATCCTGCCCCAAATGGGGAATTCCCTTCTGTCTCATTTCGGGCAGGATTTGGGCTGCCCCAAATATATCGTCGATGTTCCTGCCACGTTTTCAGTAGCGTACCCGAGATTCACTCCAGGAGGGGGCATTTTTTTTCTCAGGGGGGCATGAAGTACCCCTACCAAAAAAAAAACTCACCGGATTTGGCCTGCACTATATTTTTAAAAGGGCATATTTTCACCATTTTTCTCTGTAAAAAAAATCATTCATTTTTTAGACCAAAGGGGACACGTACATACTACAGACCTTCGGGGAGAGGGGATTGCCCCGTTCCGGTCATTTGGAAACCTAACCTTGAACCTGGCGGTTCACGACGAGTTCTCCCAATCGAATGTTCCTGCCACGTTTTCAGTAGCGTACCCAAGATTCACTCCAGAAGGGGGCATTTTTTTCTCAGGGGGGCATGAAGTACCCCTACCAAAAAAAAACTCACCGGATTTGGCCTGCACTATATTTTTAAAAGGGCATATTTTCACCATTTTTCTCTTGAAAAAAAAATCATTCATTTTTTCGACCAAAGGGGACACGTACATACTACAGACCTTCGGGGGAGGGGGATTGCCCCGTTTGCCCCTCCCCCCCCTTGTGATTGATTTGAAAATGATTGATTCCATCTGATTCTGATTCCACCCAGATGCGAACGGAATCGAATCCGATTCCAGTCCAAACGGAATCGATTCCGGAATCGGATTCGATTCCACTGGATTGTGGAATCGGATTCGATTCCACTGGAATCAAGCACAAGTTTGCTCCCAACTGAGCTATTTCGGAATCGGATTCGATTCCACTGGAATCAAGCACAAGTCTGCTCCCAATTGAGCTATTTCGGCACTTACGCACCAGTGACCAGCCTACAGTCTGTGCACGGGAAACAAAACTGCCGAAACCTAGCCCGTGCACGAAAAAGCACTGCCGAAACCAGGGACATTTAGATCTTCAGTCTAACGCTCTCCCAACTGAGCTATTTCGGCACCTTTAGACCTGTGACCAGCCTACAGTCCGTGCACGGGAAACAAAACAGCCGAAACCTACAGTCCGTGCTCGAAAAAGGTGCTGCCGAAACCAGGGATCGAACCAGGGACATTTAGATCTTCAGTCTAACGCTCTCCCAACTGAGCTATTTCGGCACTTATCGCTGGCCTATAGTCCGTGCACGGGAAACAACTGCCGAAGCCCCAGTATGCAAAACGTGGCAAGTTTCGACGAGATCTCGTCGGGGCAGGGGTTGGCACTAACACATCAAAATTTGGGGCAGCTTTTGAAAGTTTTGGGGAAGCTTTTTAAATTTTGCCAGTTTGTAAAATTTGGGGGGCAGCATTTTAAGTTTTGGGGCAGGTTTGGGAATTTTCGGCAGCTTTTGACATTTGGGGGCAGAAGTAACAATTTACTGATTCACACCGAGATAAAACGCGATTGTGAAGACGACCGACCCCCCCCCCCCCCCTCTCCCGATCAACAGTATTTGCTGACCGAGGAGCGAAATTTTATCCGGAAAATCCTGCCCCAAATGGGGAATTCCCTTCTGTCTCATTTGGGGCAGGATTTGGGCTGCCCCAAATATATCGTCGATGTTCCTGCCACGTTTTCAGTAGCGTACCCGAGATTCACTCCAGGAGGGGCATTTTTTCTCAGGGGGGCATGAAGTACCCCTACCAAAAAAAAACTCACCGGATTTGGCCTGCACTATATTTTTAAAAGGGCATATTTTCACCATTTTTCTCTGTAAAAAATCATTCATTTTTTCGACCAAAGGGGACACGTACATACTACAGACCTTCGGGGGAGAGGGGATTGCCCCGTTCCGGTCATTTGGAAACCTAACCTTGAACCTGGCGGTTCACGACGAGTTCTCCCAATCGAATGTTCCTGCCACGTTTTCAGTAGCTTACCCAAGATTCACTCCAGAAGGGGGCATTTTTTTCTCAGGGGGCATGAAGTACCCCTACCAAAAAAAAACTCACCGGATTTGGCCTGCACTATATTTTTAAAAGGGCATATTTTCACCATTTTTCTCTTGAAAAAAAATCATTCATTTTTTCGACCAAAGGGGACACGTACATACTACAGACCTTCGGGGGAGGGGGATTGCCCCGTTTGCCCCTCCCCCCCCCCTTGTGATTGATTTGAAAATGATTGATTCCATCTGATTCTGATTCCACCCAGATGCGAACGGAATCGAATCCGATTCCAGTCCAAACGGAACCGATTCCGGAATCGGATTCGATTCCACTGGATTGTGGAATCGGATTCGATTCCACTGGAATCAAGCACAAGTTTGCTCCCAACTGAGCTATTTCGGAATCGGATTCGATTCCACTGGAATCAAGCACAAGTCTGCTCCCAATTGAGCTATTTCGGCACTTACGCACCAGTGACCAGCCTACAGTCTGTGCACGGGAAACAAAACTGCCGAAACCTAGCCCGTGCACGAAAAAGCACTGCCGAAACCAGGGATCGAACCAGGGACATTTAGATCTTCAGTCCAACGCTCTCCCAACTGAGCTATTTCGGCACAATTGGGCCTGTGACCAGCCTACAGTCCGTGCACGGGAAACAAAACAGCCGAAACCTACAGTCCGTGCACGAAAAAGGTTCTGCCGAAACCAGGGATCGAACCAGGGACATTTAGATCTTCAGTCTAACGCTCTCCCAACTGAGCTATTTCGGCACTTATCGCGCGCCTATAGTCCGTGCACGGGAAACAACTGCCGAAGCCCCAGTATGCAAAAACGTGGTAAGTTTCGACGAGATCTCGTCGGGGCAGGGGTTGGCACTAACACATCAAAATTTGGGCAGCTTTTGAAAGTTTTGGGAAGCTTTTTAAATTTTGCCAGTTTTTAAAAATTTTGGGGCAGCATTTGAAATTTTGGGGCAGGTTTTGGAATTTTCGGCAGCTTTTGACATTTGGGGGCAGAAGTAACAATTTACTGATTCACACGAGATAAAACGCGATTGTGAAGACGACCGACCCCCCCCCCCCTCCCCGATCAACAGTATTTGCTGACCGAGGAGCGAAATTTTATCCGGAAAATCCTGCCCCAAATGGGGAATTCCCTTCTGTCTCATTTGGGGCAGGATTTGGGCTGCCCCAAATATATCGTCGATGTTCCTGCCACGTTTTCAGTAGCGTACCCGAGATTCACTCCAGGAGGGGGCATTTTTTTCTCAGGGGGCATGAAGTACCCCTACCAAAAAAAACTCACCGGATTTGGCCTGCACTATATTTTTAAAAGGGCATATTTTCACCATTTTTCTCTGTAAAAAAATCATTCATTTTTTCGACCAAAGGGGACACGTACATACTACAGACCTTCGGGGGAGAGGGGATTGCCCCGTTCCGGTCATTTGGAAACCTAACCTTGAACCTGGCGGTTCACGACGAGTTCTCCCAATCGAATGTTCCTGCCACGTTTTCAGTAGCGTACCCAAGATTCACTCCAGAAGGGGGCATTTTTTTCTCAGGGGGCATGAAGTACCCCTACCAAAAAAAAACTCACCGGATTTGGCCTGCACTATATTTTTAAAAGGGCATATTTTCACCATTTTTCTCTTGAAAAAAAATCATTCATTTTTTCGACCAAAGGGGACACGTACATACTACAGACCTTCGGGGGAGGGGTATTGCCCCGTTTGCCCCCCCCCCCCCCCTTGTGATTGATTTGAAAATGATTGATTCCATCTGATTCTGATTCCACCCAGATGCGAACGGAATCGAATCCGATTCCAGTCCAAACGGAATCGATTCCGGAATCGGATTCGATTCCACTGGATTGTGGAATCGGATTCGATTCCACTGGAATCAAGCACAAGTTTGCTCCCAACTGAGCTATTTCGGAATCGGATTCGATTCCACTGGAATCAAGCACAAGTCTGCTCCCAATTGAGCTATTTCGGCACTTACGCACCAGTGACCAGCCTACAGTCTGTGCACGGGAAACAAAACTGCCGAAACCTGGGCATGGCGGCCATGCCCCCCCCCCCCCCGAAACCGCCCATGACATCGGCACAAAATTGACACAATTTCTGATATAGAAGACAATCTAAGCAACTTTTACTGAGGAAAGTTTTTTTAATCCGCTATCATAAGCAAGCGAAATCTGACGGGTTTTCAGAATTGTGACATTTTTTTGAATTTGCCCCCACAAAAAAAAACGCTCTGGATCCGCCAATGGCCAGAGACAAAACTATACAAAACGCCTAATGTTGAAAACAAATGAACCCATTTTCACAAATTGAGGGTCGCAACCACTAACTAGGCGGCTCTAGGCCGTCGTAGCGTGCCCAAGTTACCTGCTAATTTGCTTACCTTATTATTAAATGTGTGTTGATTGTTAAGGATATTAGGGCACATAATCACAATAGACAGAGTATATTTTACATATTTTACACTCACATATTTTACATAAAATTTTGGCCCAAAAAAAAAACGAGACAAGCCCGGAATTCGAAATTCCCTACCAAGTACTTGTCCGCCCCTGCAGCTCAGTTGGGAGAGCGCCGGCCTTCTGATCTCACACGGTAGTGGCAGCCCGGGTTCGAGTCGTTTCGGCGCTCGCTATTTGCCCCTGACTGGGATGGCCAGTGGCCGGTGGCAGCGGTCGCACTCAAGGTCAGGTGACGTCAGAGGGCGGGGCGGACCGTGTCCAGGTATGTCGAGCACGTAAAACTTTCGCTTATAAATTCTGCCGGACGCCAGGAATTGCTTGATCGGGTGGTGGGGTCAGGGCCTGCGCAACCAGCTATGCTTAGCGCGGGGCCTGACCTCGGAAATCCATCCATTCAAAAACATTCGGACTATTTTTGTTTTAAGTACTGGTCGTTATAAGCGTGGATCGCTTATCAACATTGACTTGAAATAGCTCTCGGTAGGAATTTTTATATGCAAAATGTGATAAATTTACAATATATTTTGGTCTCGTCTATCAATTTCAAGTAGAACTCCATTTTTGTGGAAAATGGTGAATATTTCCATTTAACTCCCTTTAACTCCCTTTAACTCGCCCCCCCCCCGTATTCAGCCTAACACACCCCGCGGGGGGGGGGCAGATTCTGCCCCCTGGTTATCTTCCGAACCAATAACCGCAGCGAGACGCGCAAGGCGGCAATCAAAAGCCCTCAATGAGACGCATCTAACACATACGGGACATTTTCCAAATAAGGTTACATGTCAGGTTACGGTCAGGTACAAGGCCAAAATTGAGGTATTTGAGTTTATGGGCCATACTTTCCATCCAAAGCCTTAGATTGCGACTAGTATCGCACAAAGTGCTCTCAAAGGTATAATGCATCTCCTGCATAAGCGAAATTGAAATTGTAAGCAGAGATCAAGGTCAAAGCCAGGTAAAAAAGGTCACTATTGGCAAGAGGTCTACGAAAGCCATACGACACATGTTTTATGGGTTATTTTACACGTATAATTCGATAGTAGCAGTCATTTTGACAACCTGACCCCATGTAATGGCCTTTAGGTCAAGGTCAGGTCATAAAAGGTCGAAATTTGAAATTGATTTATCAAAATAAAAAAGTCATGTTTCTAGACCAGTTTTGTCTCAGAAATACATAGGTGGCATTTATTTGTCTGTATCTGGTCACTAAAAGCAACAACAAAAACACAACTTAAAAAATGACGTGAGTTACTTATACTTAGGGAGCCATAAGTCAGTCAAAAATAAAGATATTGCTTTGAAATTTGGTTTGGGTATCGTCCAAACCTGGTTCTCCAATATATATTCCGTTTTTTTTTACATCTTCAAAAATATTGGTTTTGTGGATTTTGTTATCAGAAAAAAAAGTGTATTCTTATTTTGGGGAGTCAAACCACCAATATTTCGAAAATCCGAGATAGCCATTTTGAAGAGAATGTCATTTACTATTTTTTGACGTTTTTCATTTGTAATTTGTATCAACACTATTCTCTACGATTTGTCAAACATGTATCGTTTTCCCACCAAAATGGCAAGACATGACGTCATTAAATTGCCGCCCCTCATGACCATGGCGCCCCCGTCAGGTGCCGAAAAATGCTCCCCTCGGGCCTGCAGCCCCCCATGAAAATCCTGGATCCGCCCCTGTTACAGGTATAACTCATGTCTTGCTTTTAATAGATGCGTTTGTATATCGCTTATTGACAATTTACTCATATAAATACGCATGTTCCCATGTAAGATTTGGTGGTTGTATTGGCGTCTTACGACCACACGGCTGTGGGGGTCATATATCATCGGGATTTTCACGCTGACCCAAGCGGGGAGACGGTACCCACCTCAGAAAATCTATGGTTCACCCTCTCACGATGTAGTCCCGTACCAGCTGACATTACATGGGGAACTTCACACTACAGTCGAAACGACAGCTTACCCCTCCAATCGAACAGCTCAGGTTTGTTTCGCAAGGAAACACAATTCTAAAGAATAGTGTTATCCATGTGAAACCAACCTTCGGTTACTGAGACCATTTGCCACGACACCACAGTCTGTAGAACTGCCAGGGGCCGCCAGTCTGGTGTCTGCCCTGCAGTGACGCTAGCCTGATGCTAAACATCGTCACTGCGGCATCGTCATCGTCTAGACATCGCCGGGTAGTCCGGCTCCGTGTTCCTAGATTCGATGGCCACTTGGGGCTCGCTGCTTCTTGTTCCGATGGCCGCTCCTCGGGCGGGTTATGGCGGATCGCGTGCGGGCGCGCAGCCACGCGCTCCCTTGTTTGCGGCAGTCCGGCCGTGCGTCGAGGCAAACATGCCGACGCCGGATGTCATTAGACATGAACAATGCAGCGGCCGACACCCGCGGCCGCTGGAGACGGGAGACGACACACACGCGGCGGACACCCGGCAGCCACTGGAGACGGGAGACGACACACACGCGGCGGACACCCGGCAGCCACTGGAGACGGGAGACGACGCACACGCGGCGGACACCCGGCAGCCACTGGAGACGAGAGACGACACACACGCGGCGGACACCCGGCAGCCACTGGAGACGAGAGACGACACACACGCGGCGGACACCCGGCAGCCACTGGAGACGAGAGACGACACACACGCGGCGGACACCCGGCAGCCACTGGAGACGGGAGACACCCGGCAGCCACTGGAGACGGGAGACGACACATGCGGCAGACACCCGGCAGCCGCTGGAGACGGGAGACACCCGGCAGCCACCGGAGACGGGAGACGACACACACGCGGCCGAGCAGAGCACAGCAGTGCTGCAGGCTTTGTAGGTGTGTAGTGTACGGTGTGTTATCGAGGGTCGTGTATCTCAGCGCTGGGGGAGGTGGCATTTTCGTCGCGACATCGCGACAATGTCGCACGACGGAAGCTTGATTCATCCTTTTGCAAATAAATCAATATATGTCATGGTTATGTTCATTAAAAGTGATTTATCGTTACATCATGGCATCGGCAATACCTTATATGTAATGTTACGCCGGTTTATGAGGGTCCGGTGGAGAGCCAACACGGCAGGACCTATTGTTACCATTATATTCACCAACACGGCAGGACCTATTGTTACCATTATATTCACTTGTCGCACGTCAAGTATCAATTACCGAAAGTACATTTAATGCATTTACACTTGGAGCCGGCCCAGCGTCACTGCCGGGACAGAATCGGCTCTGGCGACCCGTTGCGACCGCTGGCTGGAGGCGAAACGGAGCCAGGGCAGCCGGCCTTAGCAATGGATCAGTTGTCCCGGTCCGATCTGTGCAAGTGCTACGTGCTATGAGCTAGCACAACATTGGGTAGCAATGCCCGGTCGATTTCGCTCTGGAGTGTGATTATTTTGTAAAAATTCCTAACTAGAAAACTCAGCGCTCATACAAGTGAAAAATTACCCGTTTTGCCGAATTGCGAGGGAGAAACCCCCGTTTATATTGAGTGAGCTTATTGTCGTTGTCGGAGGGAACCAGGAGCGGACGAGTGAGCTCTGTGTGTTCATCTTCTCTGGAAACCACGCATCTTAGTCTTATTGTCTGCCTGCACCAGCAACTGCAGTGTGCGACTGCCACTTGTCAGCGTAGCGCCTGCTTTCAGTGACGGACGCAGCTCTGAGCTCCATATATGACGTCTTCTGTCTGACGACACATTCCATTCATCCAGGGTCGCCTTATTTCACACGAGCCCCGTTTTAATTTGAGAACAAACAAAAAAAAAACAGAAAGCGAGACCGGTACTCATCCTTTGACAAGGCACTCCAGATGTAATGTTCAGCCAGACCTATATTTGTATTCGCATGTGAATTCGTATAAAAGGACTCAACCCAGAGGGCTCCAGGGCCCATGGCCAATGTGTGTCCTTTCTGAAGACGCAGCAGCAGCCAGGCATGCCTCAGGGACCAGGCGAACGAGTTAACGACGCTTCGGAAATGCACCTGCTGGCTGCTCCATTGTTGTCATATTTTGCGTTCTCTTGTTTCCGCGAATGGTCTCATCAGCATAATGATTTAAGGCCGTAAAAATGACATAGAATAAAGTCCTTCTTGGGACATACCTTGGCAATCAATACCTTGGGACATACCTTGGCAAGCTCTTGACACTCGCGTCATTTTTAGTGAGCGTATTTACACCACCCTGTGCAAGATTTATTTGCGGATTTTAGCTGTTCTCGCCTTGATGTAACTTTTGCTTTCTCATACTTTAAATTAAAAAAAATACACGATTTTAGGAAAAATGACCAAAAATGGGTCATGGCCTCCGTCCCTACATGCCATGCCTTTGCTGTGGTTACCTGTAATCTCTCTGTGGTTTAAGTCAATTTTGCAGTTCAGAGTATATTATTAGCGAAAATGCATACATAATGAAAAGACAATGGCGGATTTGTGCAAAAGCAACAGCTTAAAGTAAAGCGCCTCTCCCTAGGGACCTTGGCTGAAACAGCCAACAAAGGAACTGACGTAATTCATTATACAAAAAAAAATATAACGGAAATGACGTACCCAAAAAAATGCACATGACAAAGGCAAAGGAAACGGCCAGCGCCGACTACGCGAACATGTCGGCTGTTTTGCAACAGCCTGCTGAGCAGCCGTCAAGCTTGTACTCAGCACGTGATGACCTGTTCTCATCACGTGGTGACCTGTACTCATCACGTGGTGACCTGTTCTCATCACGTGGTGACCTGTACTCATCACGTGGTGACCTGTACTCATCACGTGGTGACCTGTTCTCATCACGTGGTGACCTGTTCTCAGCACGTGGTGACCTGTACTCATCACATGGTGACCTGTACTCATCACGTGATGACCTGTTCTCATCACGTGGTGACCTGTACTCATCACGTGGTGACCTGTTCTCATCACGTGGTGACCTGTACTCATCACGTGGTGACCTGTTCTCATCACGTGGTGACCTGTTCTCAGCACGTGGTGACCTGTACTCATCACGTGGTGACCTGTACTCATCACGTGGTGACCTGTACTCATCACGTGGTGACCTGTTCTCATCACGTGGTGACCTGTACTCAGCACGTGGTGACCTGTACTCATCACGTGGTGACCTGTACTTATCACGTGGTGACCTGTACTCAACACGTGATGACCTGTTCTCATCACGTGGTGACCTGTACTTATCACGTGGTGACCTGTACTCAGCACGTAGTGACCTGTACGCATCACGTGGTGACCTGTACTCAGCACGTGGTGACCTGTACTCATCACGTGGTGACCTGTTCTCATCACGTGGTGACCTGTACTCATCACGTGGTGACCTGTACTCATCACGTGGTGACCTGTTCTCATCACGTGGTGACCTGTACTCAGCACGTGGTGACCTGTTCTCGGCACGTGGTGACCTGTACTCATCACGTGGTGACCTGTACTCATAACGTGGTGACCTGTTCTCAGCACGTGGTGACCTGTACTCATCACGTGGTGACCTGTACTCATCACGTGGTGACATGTACTCATCACGTGGTGACCTGTACTCATCACGTGGTGACCTGTTCTCAGCACGTGGTGACCTGTACTCATCACGTGGTGACCTGTACTCAGCACGTGGTGACCTGTTCTCGGCACGTGGTGACCTGTACTCATCACGTGGTGACCTGTTCTCATCACGTGGTGACCTGTACTCAGCACGTGGTGACCTGTACTCATCACGTGGTGAGCTGTTCTCATCACGTGGTGACCTGTACTCATCACGTGGTGACCTGTTCTCAGCACGTGGTGACCTGTTCTCAGCACGTGGTGACCTGTACTCATCACATGGTGACCTGTACTCATCACGTGGTGACCTGTTCTCAGCACGTGGTGACCTGCACTCAGCACGTGGTGACCTGTACTCATCACGTGGTGACCTGTACTCAGCACGTGGTGACCTGTACTCAGCACGTGGTGACCTGTTCTCATCACGTGGTGACCTGTACTCAGCACGTGGTGACCTGTACTCAGCACGTGGTGACCTGTTCTCATCACGTGGTGACCTGTACTCAGCACGTGGTGACCTGTACTCATCACGTGGTGACCTGTACCCAGCACGTGGTGACCTGTTCTCGGCACGTGGTGACCTGTACTCATCACGTGGTGACCTGTTCTCATCACGTGGTGACCTGTACTCAGCACGTGGTGACCTGTACTCATCACGTGGTGAGCTGTTCTCATCACGTGGTGACCTGTACTCATCACGTGGTGACCTGTTCTCAGCACGTGGTGACCTGTTCTCAGCACGTGGTGACCTGTACTCATCACATGGTGACCTGTACTCATCACGTGGTGACCTGTTCTCAGCACGTGGTGACCTGTACTCAGCACGTGGTGACCTGTACTCAGCACGTGGTGACCTGTTCTCATCACGTGGTGACCTGTACTCAGCACGTGGTGACCTGTACTCAGCACGTGGTGACCTGTTCTCATCACGTGGTGACCTGTACTCAGCACGTGGTGACCTGTACTCAGCACGTGGTGAGCTGTTCTCATCACGTGGTGACCTGTACTCAGCACGTGGTGACCTGTACTCAGCACGTGGTGACCTGTACTCAGCACGTGGTGACCTGTACTCAGCACGTGGTGACCTGTTCTCATCACGTGGTGACCTGTACTCAGCACGTGGTGACCTGCACTCAGCACGTGATCACCTGCAGTTCTCGGCACGTGGTGACCTGTACTCAGATCGCCCAGCCGCAGCTGCGTTGGCTGACCGTGCTGAGACCGTGTGTTGTTCCGCCATGTTGTGACCCATTGTGTCGTGTTGTTCCGCTGTGTTGTGACCCATTGTGTCGTGCTGGCCCGCTGTGTTGTGACCCATTGTGTCGTGTTGGCCCGCTGTGTTGTGACCCATTGTGTCGTGTTGGCCCGCGGTGTTGTGACCCATTGTGTCGTGTTGGCCCGCTGTGTTGTGACCCATTGTGTCGTGTTGTTCCGCTGTGTTGTGACCTATTGTGTCGTGTTGGCCCGCTGTGTTGTGACCCATTGTGTCGTGTTGGCCCGCTGTGTTGTGACCCATTGTGTCGTGTTGTTCCGCTGTGTTGTGACCTATTGTGTCGTGTTGGCCCGCTGTGTTGTGACCCATTGTGTCGTGTTGGCCCGCTGTGTTGTGACCCATTGTGTCGTGTTGTTCCGCTGTGTTGTGACCCATTGTGTCGTGTTGGCCCGCTGTGTTGTGACCCATTGTGCCGTGTTGTTCCGCTGTGTTGTGACCCATTGTGTCATGTTTTTCCGCTGTGTTGTGACCCGTTGTGTTGTTCCGCCGTGTTGTGACCCATTGTGTCGTGTTGTTCCGCCGTGTTGTGACCCATTGTGTCGTGTTGTTCCGCCGTGTTGTGACCCACCTGTAACTGAAGACGACGCAGTCCCTCAGGCGGATACACTCGTCCTCGCACTGTCTCAGGTCGGTGACCTGCACCACGCCCAGCACATAGCTATCACGGAGACGAGAGTCCGGCATCACCATTCGGAAACAGCCCCCTGCGGGTCAGAGGTCAGAGGTCAGGTCGCCTCAGGTCGCCTGAGGTCGCCTCAGGTCACTTGGGGACCTCAACGTGAAACTGAACCGCTCATGCAGGCTTAGTTAACCTAAATAGTCCGTAAAATATAAGACCAAGACAAAGCACCATTTAATTACAGCTCCAATTAATTTTCGAACTACTTTCCGGCAGCAAGGTAACAGCGGTGCCAGCAACACACACTATCCATGTATGGTATCTCTCCTACCGAACCTCCTGAGGCCGGCCAGCCGAATACCGTGGTCCTGCCTGTTCCTTTCCCCATCTACTCAGTACTCATTTCTTGCCGGGGGCGGGGCTGAACTCACCGGTAGCGGGCGGGACCGGGTCCCGGCGGTGGTGGGAGGGGAGCTGGTGGATGTGCTGAACTCACCGGTAGCGGGCGGGCCTGGGTCCCGGCGGTGGTGGAAGGGGAGCTGGTGGATGTGCTGAACTCACCGGTAGCGGGCGGCCCGGCGGGCCCGGGTCCCGGCGGTGGTGGGAGGGGAGCTGGTGGATGTGCTGAACTCACCGGTAGCGGGCGGCCCGGCGGGCCCGGGTCCCGGCGGTGGTGGTCTACTGTCGCACCGTCCGCTGTTAAGCCGGCTGTAGGCGTCGTGCTCGACCTCCGGGATCAGGTCACGTGAGGTCAGCATGTCACGGCTCAGACGACAGTTGGTCTCGCCGACGAACGACGACTGTCTGTAGTGAGGTAAAGGGTGGGGAACGTCAGTCACAGCGCCAGTCAACAGGAACGTCAGTCACAGCGCCATTGGGAAGTTTTCAGAGGGAGGGTTTCTATCGTACGAACACAAATAATTGGAAACCAGTTTGCCCAGAAATGCATGAATGAGCGGATGAAATATTAGGCTTTGATACTGATTACTGACTTTGATTTGATGGGCGTCATATGATCACAGAGTCGCGACACCCCTAAACCCCAACACATCATCACGACTTTTATTTGAATTTGATTTGATTTGACTAGCTGGCAAATACTTTGTGGAAACTGATAGAGAGGAACAGCTTGATGATGCCATCACAGTACAAACATCCAAATGACAGTGGCGACTCGTCTTACTTGCAGCTGAGTGATCTTACGTGTAGCTGAGTGTGTCGCAGCCAGTCCTGCGACACTCCTGCTGGCAGGCGAGCAGTGTGCCGGCCCGCACAGAGTTGTCCGTGCGGGTGTTGGACACGCGAGCGTCCCGGGACAGCAGGCGGAAACACTCTGAAGCAGAACACACAGACACATTCAGACGCGCAACCAGTTACCGCACGCGTCGTGCAAGTGGATCTCAGCGGTGGCCGAGCTCTGCGTCGACTTAGATCGTCCAAAAGCAATATTGCTGTGCTAATTCAACGATCGTTGCCAGCGCAGAGCCAAACGTGAAAGGTACTCCAGTTCACCGAACAAGGGAATGGAGAAGATTCACGATGGAGCGCAATAACAACTAATTGGCATCACAAGCAAAATCGGAAACATTAGGAATCAGATAGCCCCAATGGCGATCCATGTCCATGGTGTTGTAATACACAATTGTGATTTCGTCAAATCCGAAATCGGGTGACTGAAAGCAAAATATTGGCATGGGTTGCTAATTTACCATAGTTGACCATCGCAGTCAAACTTATTAAAACTCATGCTCTATGCCAAATAGGTGTCTTTTTTTAATTGTTTGTGTTTGAGTGTTTAAGTGTTTTTTAAGTGTTTTTGTTGTTGTTGCTAAGTGTCCGCCCACTTAGCTGAAGTGTCCATTATTGAGCAGGAGTATTACATTTAAACCTGTACTGGCATATGAGTAGATGGCCAATATACAATGTTCTAAAAATAAATCGGCTGTAGCGCCCACCGCCCCCGGCCACCGGCATGCGAACGTCAGCCGGCTGGGTCGGGCTGTCGAGTGCCGTCAGCCAGTGGTTCGCGCGGCGTCCGGTAGGCGGCAGTACCGTCGCTGTTGTGCTCCGCTTCGGCTTCGTTCTCGTAGTCGCAGGCGCGGCTGAAGTCTCGCTGGTAGGTGTCGGCGCGCGAGTCCGACTCGAGGCGGCTCGGGTAGGCGTCCTCCCGCGACACGGCGCAGTTGTTCCGGCTCGATTGCGACCTGCAGGACGGCCAGATATCACTAAAGGGCTGACAGCCGGCAGGGTAACGACGGAAACTGGCTCAAACCACCAGCGGATATACTGGGATTCTGTGCTGAAATGCGTCCACAGTCAGGGCAGATCCGTTCGCAGAGGCACGTTAACGTCAAAATTGGCTCGAGTGAGCGCAGAAACAGCCACATGCTGTCATTCACACGCTAACCATATAACAAATACTGAACGGACATGAGCCATTTACTCACTGTGTTGCGTCTACTCCTCTACTGTCTACTACTGTGTCTTCTACTGCTACTCACATGTAGCTGAACGAGCGGCAGCCCATGTAGGACATGTAGCAGATGCGCTCACACTCTGTGCGGGAGACAGCGCTGAAGACGGCGTCGATGCGGCTCCTCTGCAGACGACGACGGCTGCTCACCAGACGGTAACAGTCATCTGGCGGATGGATTTGGTACTGTTAGTTCACACGGGCAACCGCGAGAGGCACACAGAGGACACGAGTACACAGAAGACTGACGAGTTTCGATTGCGGGTGAGAGACAGAGTTGGCTGGGTATGAAATGAATCAAGTCCGATTCGTCTGATCCAGGCCGGTTATTGGTTTGACTTTGCATCTATCGACTGGAATCATGTGTTCAATATTGTTTGAATTTAACGGGAAGATCGATAGACGGAACAAAACCTCGATAATCAGCAAAACACCTCGACAGGGACAAACAATATAACAATAGGTACAGATGAAGAGTTTGTTTTTTCTCATTATAACATTAACAGGTAACATAACATCCATATAGCATAACCAATGTTAAATTCTTGGATAAAAGTAATCAGAATCATCTGGGGCACGGTTCTACCAGACCACAAGGACTCGAACTCTGGACACGTGAGACTGCTGTCTGCGAGCGGTGTAACATGTGCACGATCACGCAGTCGCCATCACGCAGTTCACGGAACAACATGAACACTGAGCAGCCTCGTGTCTCCCGCGGCGATCGTCGCCGGACCGTGGACCACTTTCACGACAGCCTGGACTGGGCGCTTTGCACATGGCTCAGCTCGGCCAGTTTAACGCAGTATCCTTACCGCCGGATGGCTGCCAGTGACCGAAACGGGCAACAGACCACCAACAGCAAATATATAGGGAGATATGAAGGATCGTCAGATTGGAGGATCGTCAATTGGTAGCCTTTCAGAGCCGTACCCTCCAGTGCCGAAATAGCTCAGTTGGGAGAGCGTTAGACTGAAGATCTAAATGTCCCTGGTTCGATCCCTGGTTTCGGCAGAGACTTTTTCGTGCAGACTAGGTTTCGTAGTCAGTTTTTGTTTATTCTTTTTCAGACTATATGCTTCGTTGGTTTTGCTTCTTGTGCACGGACTGTAGGCTGGTGCTAAGTGCCGAAATAGCTCAGTTGGGAGAGCGTTAGACTGAAGACCTAAATGTCTCTGGTTTCGGCAGTACTTTTTCGTGCACGGACTGAATTGAGGTTCCCGCAGTTTTGTTTCCCGTGGATGAACTCTAGGCTGGTCACTGGTGCGTAGGTGCCGAAATAGCTGAGTTGGGAGAGCGTTAGACTGAAGATCTAAATGTCCCTGGTTTCGGCAGTACTTTTATTCGTGCACAGACTGTAGGTTTCGGCAGTTTTTTCCGTGCACGGACGGTAGGCTTGTGCTTAAGCATAGGCGCACACAAGGGGGAGAAACGGGGAAATTGCCCCCCCCCCCCCTCAAGGTACCTTTGGTTAAAAAAATGAATGATTTTTTTTCAGAGAAAAATGGTGAAAATATGCCCTTTTAATATTTTTAAAAGGGCATATTTTCACCATTTTTCTCTGAAAAAAAATCAGAGATTGGGGGAAATCCGGTTAGTTAGTTTTTTGGTGGGGGTACTTATGCCCCCTGAGCAAAAATTGCCCCCTCCTGGAGCGAATCCTGGGTACGCCACTGTGCTTAAGTGCCGAAATAGCTCAGTTGGGAGAGCGTTAGACTGAAGATCTAAATGACCCTGGTTTAGGCAGTACTTTTTTCGTGCACGGACTGTAGGTTTCGGCAGTTTTGTTTCCCGTGCTCGGACTGTGGGCCCGTAATAAGCGCCGAAATAGCTCAGTTGGGAGAGCGTTAGACTGAAGATCTAAATGTCCCTGGTGCGATCCCTGGTTTCGGCAGTACTTTTTTTCGTGCACGGACTGTAGGTTTCGGCAGTTTTTCTGGTGCACAGACTTTAGGCTGGTCACTGGTGTGTGAGTGCCGAAATAGCGCAGTTGGGAGACCGTTAGACAAGATCTAAATGTCCCAGGTTTCGGCAGTACTTTTTTTCGTGCACGGACTGTTGTGGTTTCGGCAGTTTTGTTTCCATTGCACGGACGGTAGGTAGACTTGAGCTTCAGTGCCGAAATAGCTCAGTTGGGAGAGCGTTAGACTGAAGATCTAAATGTCCATGGTTCGATCCCTGGTTTCGGCAGTACTTTTTTCGTGTACAGACTGTAGGTTTCGACAGTTTTTTTCCGTGCACAGACGGTAGGCTTGTGCTTAAGCATAGGCGTACACAAGAGGGAGAAACGGGGAAATGCCCCCCTCAAGGTCTGTACCCCTTTGGTAAAAAAAAATGAATGATTTTTTTTACAGAGAAAAATGGTGAAAATATGCCGTTTTAAAAGTAGATTGGGGGAAATCCGGTTAGTTAGTTTTTTGGTGGGGGTACTTTATGCCCCCTGAGCAAAAATTGCCCCCTCCTGGAGCGAATCCTGGGTACGCCACTGTGCTTAAGTGCCGAAATAGCTCAGTTGGGAGAGCGTTAGACTGAAGATCTAAATGTCCCTGGTTTCGGCAGTACTTTTGGACTGTAGGTTTCGAGTTTTTTCCCGTGCACGAACGGTAGGCTTGTGCTTAAGCATAGGCGTACACAAGGGGGGGGGGGCAAACGGGGAAATTGCCCCCCCCCCTGAAGGTCTGTCGTGCCCCCTTTGGTCGAAAAAAATATGTTTGTAATTTTTTTTTTCAGAGAAAAATGGTGAAAATATGCCCTTTTAAAAATATAATGGGTGAAATCCGGTGAGTTTTTTTTTGTGGGGGTACTTATGCCCCCCTGAGAAAAAATTGCCCCCTCCTGGAGCGAATCCTGGGTACGCCACTGTGTTTAAGTGCCGAAATAGCTCAGTTGGGAGAGCGTTAGACTGAAGATCTAAATGTCCCTGGTTCGATCCCTGGTTTCGGCAGAAACTTTTTCGTGCAGACTGTAGGTTTCGTAGTCAGTTTTTGTTTGTTCTTTTTCAGACTATATGTTTCGTTGGTTTTGTTTCTTGTGCACGGACTGTAGGCTGGTGCTAAGTGCCGAAATAGCTCAGTTGGGAGAGCGTTAGACTGAAGACCTAAATGTCTCTGGTTTCGGCAGTACTTTTTTCGTGCACGGACTGAATTGAGGTTTCCGCAGTTTTGTTTCCCGTGCACGAACTCTAGGCTGGTCACTGGTGCGTAGGTGCCGAAATAGCTGAGTTGGGAGAGCGTTAGACTGAAGACCTAAATGTCCCTGGTTTCGGCAGTACTTTTTTCGTGCACGGACTGAATTGAGGTTTCCGCAGTTTTGTTTCACGTGCACGGACTGTGGGACTACAACAAGCGCCGAAATAGCTCAGTTGGGAGAGCGTTAGACTGAAGATCTAAATGTCCCTGGTTCGATCCCTGGTTTCGGCAGTACTTTTATTCGTGCACGGACTGTAGGTTTCGGCAGTTTTTTCCGTGCACGGACGGTAGGCTTGTGCTTAAGCATAGGCGTACACAAGGGGGAGAAACGGGGAAATTGCCCCCCCCCCTCAAGGTAACTTTGGTTAAAAAAAAAAAATGATTTTTTCAGAGAAAAATGGTGAAAATATCCCCTTTTAAAAATAGATTGGGGGAAATCCGGTTAGTTAGTTTTTTGGTGGGGGTACTTATGCCCCTGAGCAAAAATTGCCCCCTCCTGGAGCGAATCCTGGGTACGCCACTGTGCTTAAGTGCCGAAATAGCTCAGTTGGGAAAGCGTTAGACTGAAGATCTAAATGTCCCTGGTTTAGGCAGTACTTTTTTCGTGCACGGACTGTAGGTTTCGGCAGTTTTGTTTCCCGTGCTCGGACTGTGGGCCCGTAATAGGCGCCGAAATAGCTCAGTTGGGAGAGCGTTAGACTGAAGATCTAAATGTCCCTGGTTCGATCCCTGGTTTCGGCAGTACTTTTTTCGTGCACGGACTGTAGGTTTCGGCAGTTTTTCCGGTGCACGGACTTTAGGCTGGTCACTGGTGTGTGAGTGCCGAAATAGCTCAGTTGGGAGACCTTTAGACAAGATCTAATTGTCTCAGGTTTCGGCAGTACTTTTTTTCGTGCACGGACTGTTGTGGTTTCGGCAGTTTTGTTTCCATTGCACGGACGGTAGATAGACTTGAGCTTCAGTGCCGAAATAGCTCAGTTGGGAGAGCGTTAGACTGAAGATCTAAATGTCCCTGGTTCGATCCCTGGTTTCGGCAGTACTTTTTTTTCGTGTACAGACTGTAGGTTTCGGCAGTTTTTTCCGTGCACGGACGGTATGCTTGTGCTTAAGCATAGGCGTACACAAGGGGGAGAAACGGGGAAATTGCCTCCCCCTCAAGGTACCTTTGGTAAAAAAATGAATGATTTTTTTTTCAGAGAAAAATGGTGAAAATATGCCCTTTTAAAAATAGATTGGGGGAAATCCGGTTAGTTAGTTTTTTGGTGGGGGTACTTATGCCCCCTGAGCAAAAATTGCCCCCTCCTGGAGCGAATCCTGGGTACGCCACTGTGCTTAAGTGCCGAAATAGCTCAGTTGGGAGAGCGTTAGACTGAAGATCTAAATGTCCCTGGTTTCGGCAGTACTTTTTTCGTGCACGGACTGTAGGTTTCGGCAGTTTTGTTTCCCGTGCTCGGACTGTGGGCCCGTAATAAGCGCCGAAATAGCTCAGTTGGGAGAGCGTTAGACTGAAGATCTAAATGTCCCTGGTGCGATCCCTGGTTTCGGCAGTACTTTTTTCGTGCACGGACTGTAGGTTTCGGCAGTTTTTCCGGTGCACGGACTTTAGGCTGGTCACTGGTGTGTGAGTGTCGAAATAGCTCAGTTGGGAGACCGTTAGACAAGATCTAAATGTCCCAGGTTTCGGCAGTACTTTTTTTTTCGTGCACAGACTGTTGTGGTTTCGGCAGTTTTGTTTCCCTTGCACGGACGGTAGGTAGACTCGAGATTCAGTGCCGAAATAGCTCAGTTGGGAGAGCGTTAGACTGAAGATCTAAATGTCCCTGGTTCGATCCCTGGTTTCGGCAGCATTTTTTTTCGTGTACAGACTGTAGGTTTCGGCAGTTGTTTCCGTGCACGGACGGTAGGCTTGTGCTTAAGCATAGGCGTACACACGGGGGAGAAACGGGGAAATTGCCCCCCTCAAGGTCTGTACCCCCTTTGGTAAAAAAATGAATGATTTTTTTTACAGAGAAAAATGGTGAAAATATGCCCTTTTAAAAATAGATTGGGGGAAATCCGGTTAGTTAGTTTTTTGGCGGGGGTACTTTATGCCCCCTGAGCAAAAATTGCCCCCTCCTGGAGCGAATCCTGGGTACGCCACTGTGCTTAAGTGCCGAAATAGCTCAGTTGGGAAAGCGTTAGACTGAAGATCTAAATGTCCCTGGTTTCGGCAGTACTTTTTTCGTGCACGGACTGTAGGTTTCGGCAGTTTTGTTTCCCGTGCACGGACGGTAGGTAGGCTTGAGCTTCAGTGCCGAAATAGCTCAGTTGGGAGAGCGTTAGACTGAAGATCTAAATGTCCCTGGTTTCGGCAGTACTTTTGGACTGTAGGTTTGACAGTTTTTCCCGTGCACGAACGGTAGGCTTGTGCTTAAGCATAGGCGTACACAAGGGGGGGGGGCAAACGGGGAAATTGCCCCCCCCCCCCTGAAGGTCTGTACGTGCCCCCTTTGGTCCAAAAAAATATGTTTGTAATTTTTTTTTTCAGAGAAAAATGGTGAAAATATGCCCTTCTAAAAATATAATGGGTGAAATCCGGTGAGTTTTTTTTGGTGGGGGTACTTTATGCCCCCCTGAGAAAAAATTGCTCCCTCCTGGAGCGAATCCTGGGTACGCCACTGTGCTTAAGTGCCGAAATAGCTCAGTTGGGAGAGCGTTAGACTGAAGATCTAAATGTCCCTGGTTCGATCCCTGGTTTCGGCAGAAACTTTTTCGTGCAGACTGTAGGTTTCGTAGTCAGTTTTTGTTTGTTCTTTTTCAGACTATATGTTTCGTTGGTTTTGCTTCTTGTGCACGGACTGTAGGCTGGTGCTAAGTGCCGAAATAGCTCAGTTGGGAGAGCGTTAGACTGAAGACCTAAATGTTTCTGGTTTCAGCAGTACTTTTTTCGTGCACGGACTGAATTGAGGTTTCCGCAGTTTTGTTTCCCGTGCACGGACTGTGGGACTGTAACAAGCGCCGAAATAGCTCAGTTGGGAGAGCGTTAGACTGAAGATCTAAATGTCCCTGGTTCTATCCCTGGTTTCGGCAGTACTTTTATTCGTGCACGGACTGTAGGTTTCGGCAGTTTTTTCCGTGCACGGACGGTAGGCTTGTGCTTAAGCATAGGCGTACACAAGGGGGAGAAACGGGGAAATTGCCTCCCCCCTCAAGGTACCTTTGGTAAAAAAATGAATGATTTTTTTTTTCAGAGAAAATGGTGAAAATATGCCCTTTTAAAAATAGATTGGGGGAAATCCGGTTAGTTAGTTTTTTGGTGGGGGTACTTATGCCCCTGAGCAAAAATTGCCCCCTCCTGGAGCGAATCCTGGGTACGCCACTGTGCTTAAGTGCCGAAATAGCTCAGTTGGGAGAGCGTTAGACTGAAGATCTAAATGTCCCTGGTTTCGGCAGTACTTTTTTCATGCACAGACTGTAGGTTTCGGCAGTTTTGTTTCCCGTGCTCGGACTGTGGGCCCGTAATAAGCGCCGAAATAGCTCAGTTGGGAGAGCGTTAGACTGAAGATCTAAATGTCCCTGGTGCGATCCCTGGTTTCGGCAGTACTTTTTTTCGTGCACGGACTGTAGGTTTCGGCAGTTTTTCCGGTGCACGGACTTTAGGCTGGTCACTGGTGTGTGTGTCGAAATAGCTCAGTTGGGAGACCGTTAGACAAGATCTAAATGTCCCAGGTTTCGGCAGTACTTTTTTCGTGCACAGACTGTTGTGGTTTCGGCAGTTTTGTTTCCCTTGCACGGACGGTAGGTAGACTTGAGATTCAGTGCCGAAATAGCTCAGTTGGGAGAGCGTTAGACTGAAGATATGAAACAAAGTAGGACTAGGCTACGACAGTCATTTTTCAGTAGAAGGGTTGTAGGACATTGGAATATGCTACCAGGGGATGTCCCTGATGCAGTGACACTTGCTTCCTTCAAAATTAGATTAGATAAATACTTTACAGAGAAGGGATTAGTTCATAAATACTCGTGGGATTAGCCTTCTTTTATGCAGGTAGAGTAAGGTGATTTGAAGGGGCGAGACTGGTGGAGGGGGGGGGGGGTGGGGGTGGGGGTGGGTGTGGGTGTGGGTGTGGGTGTGGGTGTGGGTGTGGGTGGGGTGGGGTGCAACCTCGGATGGGCCCAAGAGGCTCTTTGTTGCACTTTTCTTTTATGTCTTTATGTCTTTATGTCTTATCTAAATGTCCCTGGTTCGATCCCTGGTTTCGGCAGCACTTTTTTTCGTGTACAGACTGTAGGTTTCGGCAGTTTTTTTCCGTGCACGGACGGTAGGCTTGTGCTTAAGCATAGGCGTACACAAGGGGGAGAAACGGGGAAATTGCCCCCCTCAAGGTCTGTACCCCTTTGGTAAAAAAATGAATGATTTTTTTTTGTACAGAGAAAAATGTGAAAATATGCCCTTTTAAAAATAGATTGGGGGAAATCCGGTCAGTTGGTTTTTTGGTGGGGGTACTTTATGCCCCCTGAGCAAAAATTGCCCCCTCCTGGAGCGAATCCTGGGTACGCCACTGTGCTTAAGTGCCAAAATAGCTCAGTTGGGAAAGCGTTAGACTGAAGATCTAAATGTCCCTGGTTTCAGCAGTACTTTTTTCGTGCACGGACTGTAGGTTTCGGCAGTTTTGTTTCCCGTGCACGGACGGTAGGTAGGCTTGAGTTTCAGTGCCGAAATAGCTCAGTTGGGAGAGCGTTAGACTGAAGATCTAAATGTCCCTGGTTCGATCCCTGGTTTCGGCAGTACTTTTGGACTGTAGGTTTCGACAGTTTTTTCCCGTGCACGAACGGTAGGCTTGTGCTTAAGTATATGCGTACACAAGGGGGGGGGGCAAACGGGGAAATTGCCCCCCCCCCCTGAAGGTCTGTACGTGCCCCCTTTGGTCGAAAAAAATATGTTTGTAATTTTTTTCAGAGAAAAATGGTGAAAATATGCCCTTTTAAAAATATAATGGGTGAAATCCGGTGACTTTTTTTTTGGTGGGGGTACTTTATGCCCCCCTGAGAAAAAATAGCCCCCTCTTGGAGCGAATCCTGGGTACGCCACTGTGCTTAAGTGCCGAAATAGCTCAGTTGGGAGAGCGTTAGACTGAAGATCTAAATGTCCCTGGTTTCGGCAGTACTTTTTTTCGTGCACGGACCGTAGGTTTCGGCAGTTTTTACCGTGCACGGACTTTAGGCTGGTCACTGGTGTGTGAGTGCCGAAATAGCTCAGTTGGGAGAACGTTAGACTGAAGATCTAAATGCCCCTGGTTTCTGCAGTACCCTTTTTCGTGCACGGACTGCTGTGGTTTCGGCAGTTTTGTTTCCCGTGCACGGACGGTACCCTAGAACGTAAGTGCCGAAATAGCTCAGTTGGGAGAGCGTTAGACTGAAGATCTAAATGTCCCTGGTTCGATCCCTGGTTTCGGCAGTACTTCTTTCGTGCACGGACTGTAGGTTTCGGCAGTTTTTTTGTCCGTGCACGGACACTAGGCTGGTCACTGGTGCGTAGGTGCCGAAATAGCTCAGTTGGGAGAGCGTTAGACTGCATACCTAAATGTCCCTGGTTTCGTCAGTACTTTTTCGTCCACGGACTGAATTGAGGTTTCCGCAGTTTTGTTTCCCGTGCACGGACTGTGGGCCCGTATTAAGTGCCGAAATAGCTCAGTTGGGAGAGCGTTAGACTGAAGATCTAAATGTCCTATCCCAACCTCTGTATGTATGCGCGACATGTGGATAAGTTAGACGTGTTTTAGAGGCTCTACCAATATGGACAATTTTTGCGCTAAGAGGGTATATATTCTGATAAGTTGTATGCCAGAAGATAGATAAGAGGCTGAGGAAGGTACTGGTGGTATTTGCAGTCGTGTGACTGCTCCAGACAAGGTAAAATCCTGAACTTAAAT
Source organism: Chirona hameri (assembly GCA_036785665.1). Taxonomy (NCBI): domain Eukaryota; kingdom Metazoa; phylum Arthropoda; class Thecostraca; order Balanomorpha; family Balanidae; genus Chirona; species Chirona hameri. Next base: position 124,116 of record JAXIVJ010000935.1, on the reverse strand, counting down.
TGTTATTGTTTGGTTATTTTAATATTTTGACGTGAATTTTCCAACCAGCGAGCTCGGATTTTCTTGTTTGATTTTTGCATGTCACGAGGCAAAACAAAAAAATCACGTTTAAATTTCCACATGCGCGCTTCTGTGTGAAGATACAGTAATCGACAGCTAGCAGGAAATCAAGTAGATCAAATTAAATAATCTAGCCGAGTTTTGAAAATGCCTATTGCAAGGCGCAAGAGAGCCAGAAAGTGTGGGAATACTTCTGACGAGAAGAAAGAGGAGAGAGAAGATACTAGAGAAGAGAAGGTAGATGCTGACAGAGAAGAGGATAGTGAAGAGAAGAGAGGTGTGATGAGAGAAGAAAAGAGAGAGGATAAGAGTGAAGAGAATATAGAAGAGAAGATAGAAAAGAAGATAGAAGAGAAAATAGAAGAGAAGTTAGGAGTGATGATCGAAGAGAAGCTGGACAAGAAGATAGAACAGATGATAGAAAGGAAGATACAAAAGATAAAAAAGAAGATACCAGATAAAATAGAAGAAAAGATAGACGAGATCATCGGAGTGATGATAGAAGACAAGATAGAAGAGAAATTAAAAAGTATGATGGAAGGGAAGATGGAGAAGGGAAGAGGGAAGAAGGGAAGAGAAGATGGAAGGAACATAGTAGAAACGATAGGAGAGAAGATAGAAGAGCAGAGTAGAGAGCAGCTTGGAGAGACGATAGAAAAGCTGATAGAAGAGAAGATAGAGAAGAAGAAAGAAGAGAAGATAGAAGAAAAGAGAGATGGTTGGATAACTGTACAGGATAAGAATAGACAGCACATCCAGGGTAGCAAGAGACATCGCATTCCCGGGGAGCAGGAGCATTGTGTTGCCCTATCGAACAGGTTCAGTGTCCTGGAGCCTGCCGAGGAACCTGAGAAGGAGAAGATTAGATATTTGATGATCGGTGATTCGCGGGTGAGGCCCCTTGGGAGAGTGTTTTGTGGGAGGGAGGACAGGTGTGCCGTCAAACCAGGAGTAAAAGTGTCCGAACTTGGCCCTATTATCCAGGACGAACTACGTGCGTGCGATCCCGAAACGATCATCGTACAAGTGGGGGTTAATGACGTTGGACCGAGGCGCAGCGTAAAGCTTGTACAGGAATATAGGCAACTGCTGCAGACGCTGAAGGAGGCTAGGAAGACTATCGTCATCACTGGCATCCTCCCTCGAGTTGCAGCCGGCACGGAGTGGTACTCCAGAGCCCTGTCAGCAAACCACTCTGTGAGTAAACTATGCTCGGCTATGGGGTTTGAGTTTGTCGACCTGTGGGATAAGTTTTATGGCAGCGACGTGTACTACATGAGGGATGGTTTGCATTTATCGGATGAGGGGGCGACAGTACTGGGGGCTGCATACGCAAGGGTGATTCCGGGAAACTAGTTGGGAGGGGGGGGGGGGGGGGTCAGAAGACACAGGTAAAAGGGCATCGAGAAGTAGGCAATGGTGAAGGTTCAACTGATAAGGGAACGCATCAAAGTTATCATACCTGTAGCAGTAGTAGCAGTGGTAGAGAGCTACCTAAATGTAATATTGGATGTATAATGTTAAATGCACAGAGCATTAGATCAAAATTTGATGAGTTCAGATGCTATGTTGGTATTCAAAAACCGGATATTATTTGTGTAACAGAAACATGGGTTAGTGAGGAATTTTGTGATGATAGGCTACAGGACTTCGAACTACAAGGTTACAACATGTTTTCGTACTGCAGGAAATCACGGCAGGGTGGCGGGGTATTTGTATACGTCAACAGTTTATACGTTTCTTACAAGGGTTGATGATCCATTAAAAGCGAAGGACGTAGAATCAATTTGGATAGACGTTAAAATTGGTGCAGGTAATAGGGATAACTTAAGAATAGGAGCATTCTACAGACCAGGTAATCTTTTGAGAATGCCTCAAGTTGAAGCAGACCGAGTGATCTGCGAGGAAATTCGTAATAATTTTAAAACACATTGTCTGATTATGGGGGATTTCAATTTACGAGGGTATGAAGGCAGGGTAGAGACCAACGAGTGTATGATGTTTAGGCAACTTTTTGAAGAGGAACTTTTTATGCATCAGTTTGTCACTGAACCAACTAGATTATGTTCAATTCTTGACCTAGTCTTCTCTGACAACAGAGAACTAGTGAGTGATGTAACTATCGGTGAGGGACTCGGTAAAAGCGATCATAGTATAGTAAACTTTAATATCTCATCTAATGTTAAGCTCAAAGATAATCTCCTTCTGGTTCCAAATTTTAATCAAGCAGACTTTGACAAATTGAGAAATGAACTTGCCCAGATCGATTGGAACAGTGAGTTTGAAAGATTAGATACATGTGAATCCTGGAATTCTTTTAAGACTATATTGAAAGCAGTTCAGAGTAGACACATACCATTTAAGTATAAACGTAGTAGAAAAAACGATAGACCTCCCTGGCTTACACCAGAAGTTAGAAAGTAGAGACGAGGTAAAGAGAAGAGTCAGGGCAGCAAAAAGAGCAAAGGAAATAGACTTGGCAAAGAACTGCATTGCCGACAGCAAGATATTTTTTAGTTTTTACAAAATGAATAACGTTTCAAAAAGTATTGGTCCACTTAAAGTAAATGATATGTTGGTAAGTAAAGATAACGAAATGGTGGAATTGTTGAGTAATCAGTTCAGTTCCGTTTTTACCTAACTAAACCAAATGGACCAAATATACCCTTTTGGGGACCATATTTGACAGGTTTTATGTCAAATTTGGTCCCCTGTTTGGAAGGCTGTAATTCCTTAAATATTAATTCTACAAAATTTTACCCAATCAGGGCCCCCTTGCCTGAACACTTTTTGGTTGATTCCTAATTGGGAAAATAACGAAATTAATTATATTTAAGCTTCTATGACCAAAATACCGGGGCATTACACCCGTTAGGAACTTTCTTGGACATATCGCAGTCTACCCTAGAAAATAACTAGGTTTGATCCCTGAAAAAGCTACAGAGTAAGTTTCGGGCTAGGGTTGATCCAAATTAAGAGAGCTTACTTTTGTTATAAGATCAGAAGTAAGGTTTAAGAAATAGTTGACTTAATCGTAAGTGTCCATGAAGGTACCATGATCTTACCCCAACTGTACTTTCCTACTTGAACAAAAGTATAACATCTTTATTTATAACTATATCTTTTCTGGTTTTCAAAAAAAAGGAAGGGAATTTGACTGTAAGCCCAGTGCACTTAATAGTTTTGAAATCCATTAAAAACTTAAAAAGTTATTAAAGTTTCCGTTTCAAAATAAACCTAAGGGACCAAATTTGACACACCTCGAGTAAACCAAATGGACCAAATCTGACCCCCGAAAAAGGATTCTTCGATTACGCCCAATCTAACAACATTTGTTACACTCGGAGAACAGTTTCCGATCGCTCTCGTCGAGTAGAACACGAATCCATTGACGTTTTTAATCAAACATAGCTTTTAAAAAAGTTACACACATTTTACGTTTTGATGTTGTTGTTTTTTTTTTGTATTTTAGTGTCCTTGTTCTGCTCGCAATTTGCTTATTATTGATCGAATATTTAAACAAAGCATATATTTGTGTTAAGCATTAATGGGGCTTTGTATATAAGGTGCGGAAATCCTTCACATTTTTTTTTTTAGCTTTTGGGCTACTTAGAAAAACATGTTTTTTGCACAAGTTTTTGGAATGTAACTTTTTTGTTTTAGAACTTTTTTATAATCAAACAGCAAATAAAGGTGCGGCGTAACGAACCACATCTTTTGGCAATTCTGAATTTTAATCAAAACCATATTTTTGAAGTTAAAAATGTGAAAAATTGTAAAAAATGATGTTTTTAAATTTTAGATTTTTGAATATGCATTTTTTAGAAAAATGTGTTCAAGGATAAGAAAGACCGTGTTACGCCAAATGTCAACAAATAAAGAAATCAAAAATCAGTATACAGGTTTTTAACATATGGGGTACTTAATTATCAAATTGATGTATATTTTGAATTTTCACCAAAAACAAAGTTATGCATTTTTTCAAAATTAAAAATATGATTAAAATGTAAAACACTATGAACATGCTGAATTTCTTTCGTACTCTAGATAAGTTGTTTTATTTTTTAAGTTATCCATCACCAAAAATATATATCAATAACTTTTTTTCGGAAAAGTTTTTTTGAGTTCCGACAGATGGATGTTGTAGAACTAGGCGAGCGGAACAAGAATCTATGTTTTTATTTGCCTCTTCCGGTCTTACTTTTTGAGTTAATGAGTTTCGCGTTTTGATAAATTTTTCGTCCAATTTCATGATTTTCTTCAACGTTTATGCTCATATTTTGTTCAATATTTGAAGAATCTTAAAAACAAAATTATATTTGGAACCAGCATGAATGGGGCATCATTTTACAAGTAACGAGACCCTTTAATCTTTCTTTTTCGAAGAAAAAAAAATCGAAATTTTCCGAATGTCAACTTTATCTGTTTTTTGACAATAACTTGAGACATATTTAGTATTTAAAGAAATAGTAAACAGAATCTTGTTTATCATGATATAACGGAAGTGAATATCTATTTTCTTAATGCTCGCTTTTTGAAAGAAATCTGTTTTTCGAAAAAAGATATACCTTTTTTGAAAATTTTAAAATTTTATTTTGAAAAAGTAGCTTGGTTTTCTATATTGCTAGGGGTAATCAAAGGTAATTTTGTAATACAAAACAAGGAAAAAAAACATTTTTTACTCTTCCACAAAAATAGCTCTAAGTCCTCGGAACAATGTTATGGTAGACGGAAATGCCTATAACTTAAAAATCAAAATATATAGAACCAAACCGATTTCGGTTTTGGATAGCCATTAATTGAGCCTACGTTATATGATGTACTTAATTTTTTAATTGCTTAACTTTAAGTACAATTAAAAATTAAGTTTGAATGCTTTTCACTTAAAAAATAAAATGTATAGACCCAAACGGTTACAAGTATTAGATGAATGTGATAAAGGACTATCAAATAAAAAAACAAATTATTCTAAAAAGACTTAACTTTAAGCATAATTTTGTTTAAAGTGAGTACAACTTAATGGTAGATGGCAATACCTATAACTTAAAAACAGAATGAAATAAAACCAAACCGGTTTCAGTTTTTGATAGCAATAGTTGAGACTACGATATATGAGGTACTTAATTTTTTAATTGCTTAACTTTAAGTACAATAACAAATTAAGTTTGAATGCTTGTCACTTAAAAAATAAAATGTATAGAGCCAAACAGTTACCAGTTTTAGATGAACAAGAACCAGGACTTGCAAAGGAATAATTACATTTTAAACAAAATTACTTAACTTTAAGCAAAAAAAATAAGAAAATTTATTTCAATTTTTTTAGGTGAAATTTTTGTCTGAGCGAAAAGTTTATTTAAGTTAATTGATAGTTCATTGAATTTCCTATGAAGTATTTTTTTTGTTTTTTCAAAAAATGTTTTAACAAAATTTGTTTCAATGTTTTAGTAAAACATTAAGTGCTGCCACTTGGTGTTAAAAATTAAATATTTATTTTTGAACAGTTAGGGTGAACAAGAATGAAGACATCATTTTACAAAAAAGTAGACCCTTAAATCGTTTTTTTCGACCTTTTATCACTTGATATACTTTTTTTCTCAATTTTTCCATTTTTTAACAATGACGTCAGAAGTATTAAGTATTTTCAGAAATTGTTACCTTTTTAATATTCGTGTGGACTTAAGTAATATGGAAATGTATAAAATGAATCCTCGCTTTAGGAAAGAAATCGTTTTTTGGTAAAAAGTGATACTTCTTTTTCGATTTTTTTATTTTTGTTATTTTTAAATGGCTTCGTTTTCTTTATGTTTAAGTGTTAACGAATGCAATTTTGATATAATAAATTAGAAAAAAAACATTTTTTCTTCTTCGAAATTTTTTCTAAGTCCAGCAAATAATGCAATGGTAGACGGGAATGTTATAACTTAAACACCAAAACGAATAAAACCAAACCGATTTCAGTTTTGAATAGGCAATTGATTAACCTACTCTAAATGATGAACTTAAATTTGTAATTGCTTAACTTAAAGTTCAAATTCAAAATTTTCGATTTTTTTGGATTTTCGATTTTCACTCAAAAAACTAAAATTTATAGAACCAAACTGTTAACAGTTTTAGATGAATGAGATTTCGGACTGTTGGAAAAAGAAACACATATTTTTGAAACTAACTTATATTATCCTTATTGATTTTTTTAAAATTCCTTAATATTTAGGACACCTCTAGGGTCATTTCTATTTGTCAAACCTAGGTTAATTTTTTAGAGCGATTTGTACTCGTGCTTATAATTGCAAATAGGCTGTTTAAAATTTTTATATAATTTGTTTGAATGACGTTATAGTAACCCAAACTTAAAATCTTTTTGTGTCCTTTATTAAAGTGTAATCTAGGTTTATTTAAGATGGTAAGTCGTACACTCGGTTAGGTAGCTAATGCTGCTGTTTTTTCATGTTTTATCAACAAGTAACGAAAATAAATTTTAATTATTTTTTATTAATTTTAATAAAAATACAAATATAGATCAACCCTAGGTTAGTTTTGGACAACAAGAATACCTAACAAGAAGTTAAATACATGTGCTAGTTATATTCAAGATAATTTATATAGTTCCGCTATAAATAACGATTACATCACTTAGGGTAGATTTGGTCCATTAGGTTTACGAAAACTTGTAAACCAAATGGACCAAATCTATCCCAAAACTCTGTTTTTACTCAAGTTTGACAACATTTTTTTCAACTTTATAGCTAGGTTTGACTACTTTGAACCTAGGGTTGACTAAGATACATTCTTTATTTATAACATGCCCAGAGGAGAAAGTCACGTAGCATGTATAGGTAAGGAATTACAGGTCTTTGAAAGAGGTATGTCGGGTCAGATTTGGTCCCTTAGGTTTACGACAGGGACCATATTTGACGGGTCCATGTCAAATATGGTCCATTTGGTTAACAATCGAAGACCAAAGTGGTATCGCATTACTTCATCCTCCGCCAGTAACGGAGGATACTTTGGGAGAGCTGGGCAATATAAGTAGTGATTTAGTTAGTGCATATTTAAAAAAGATAAAACCTAATAAGGCGGAGGGACCAGATACTATATATGCAAGGGTTTTAAAAGAATGTGGAAGAGAGATATCTGTTCCATTGGCTATAATATTTTCCAGATCACTAAAAGAAACAAATATTCCACTTGACTGGAAGAGTGCAAACGTAGTTCCTATATTTAAAAAGGGGGATAAAAGTAAGGTAGAAAATTATAGACCTGTCAGTCTTACCTCCTTAGTTTGCAAAGTACTGGAATCAATCATTAAAGATAAAATAGTAGAATATTTGGATGAATATAAAATCATTAGGGAAAATCAGCATGGCTTCAGGAAGGGTTATTCGTGCTTGACCAACCTTCTGCAGTTTTTGGATGTGGCAACCGATAGTTTTGATAGGGGTGAACAGCTTGATGTAGCGTATCTTGATTTTAGTAAAGCTTTTGATAAGGTTCCCCATAAAAGATTAGGATTACAACTGAAAAGCCATGGAATAAGCGGCAAGGCGCTTGATTGGATCGAGTTTTGGCTCTCAGGACGGCGGCAAAGAGTTTTACTAAATGGGGTCAAATCTGAATGGAGAGATGTGCGTAGTGGGGTGCCTCAATGCTCAGTTTTAGGCCCATTGTTATTTTTAATATTCATTAATACAATCGAGAATGGTGTAGACAGTAAAGTGTTAAAATTTGCTGACGATCTTAAAGTTTTCAGGGTTATTAGGAGAGATAACGACCAGGATCTTTTCCAGTCGGATCTGGATAGGTTGGTTGAATGGTCAGAAACATGGCAAATGGAATTGAATATTAACAAATGTAAAGTTATGCATGTAGGCCGAGTAAAAAGAAGAACTTCGTACAAAATGGGGGGACAGGAGATGTCACAGACGGTAATGGAAAGGGACCTAGGGGTAATAGTTAACAGTAAGCTGTCTGCATCTGACCAGGTAACCAAAGCTAGAAAACAGGCACTACGGATGCTTGGTGCCATTTACAGGAATGTTTCTTATAAAAGTGCTGAGGTGATAACTAAACTGTATTGTGCATTTGTTAGACCACATTTAGAGTACTGTGTTCAAGCTTGGTCTCCAACGTATGAGAAAGATTGTTGGTTACTAGAAAGGGTACAAAAACGGGCAACGAAAATGGTTAACGGTATTAGTAATTTAGAATATGAGGATAGGCTTAAAACATTGGATATGTTCTCACTTAAATACAGAAGATTGAGGGGGGATCTCATTGAAGTTTTTAAGTTTGTAAATGGTCAACAGATTGGGTATTTAAAGAACTTGTTTGATTTTGATAGAGAGAAAAGAGGGCGATGCCATCAGTATAAACTTATTGTTAAACAAAGCAGGACTAGATTAAGACAGTCGTTTTTCAGTAGAAGGGCTGTGAGCCATTGGAACAATTTACCAGGTGATGTAATCAGTGCAGCCACATTAGTTTCTTTCAAAGCTGGGCTCGACAAATATTTTGCGGGAAAGGGTTTTGTTTATAAATATTCCTGGGATTAGTCTTAGTTATAGTGATACGCATATGTGAATATACATAAGAACATAACTAATTGAAATAGGTTGCTTACAAGAAAGGGATTATTTTTAGAAGGAAGATTGTGTATGTGTGGGACTAGTGTAATTACAACGTTTGTATGGATTGAATGTCTTGTGAATGTAGATTGCTAAATTCTGAGGTTCGTGTGTGCAGGACGATGTATATGTTAACGATGTATATGTACTGGATGTTAAATTCTGAAAATGGTTAGTGTGTATTACATGATATGGTGCCCTGCGAGGCAATGTATGTGGCCGTTCATGCCCGTTGTCACATGTGTGCCGTTCACGTCCATGTGTGCCGTACAACCCAGGACGGGCCCATGAGGCTCTTTGTTGTACTGAAAATTTATGTCTTTATGTCTTTATGTCCCTGGTTCGATCCCTGGTTTCGGCAGTACTTTTTCGTGCACGGACTGTAGGTTTCGGCAGTTTTCCCGTGCATTGAATGTAGGCTGGTCACTGGTGCGTCAGTGCCGAAATAGCTCAGTTGGGAGAACGTTAGACTGAAGATCTAAATGTCCCAGGTTTCGGCAGTACTTTTTTTCGTGCACGGACTGTTGTGGTTTCGGCAGTTTTGTTTCCCGTGCACGGACGGTAGGCTGGTGCGTAAGTGCCAAAATAGCCAAGCTGGGAGCAGACTGGTTATTGATTCGACTCTGATTGAATCGATTGGAATCGTTGAATCAAAATCCCTTGAATCAAAGAAGAATCGATCCACCACCGGATTTGTTCATTCATGAATCATGATTGAATCAAAAACTGCATAAAACAAGGCTGATTGAATCAAAAAGACTTTGCAATGCTTTCAATGGTGTCAAACGTGATTTTTTTTTAAAATTAAATCGGAAAGAATAATTTCCCAAAATGGTTATCCATGAATCAAACGGTGACTGAATCATTCATATTCCTAAATGAATCGTGATTGAATCCTTCCAAAAAAGGTGAATCAATAACCAGTCTGGTTGGGAGAGCGTTCAACTGAAGATTTTTTTCGTGCACGGACTGTTGAGGTTTCGGCAGTTTTGCTTCCCGTGCACGGACGGTACTCGGTAGCCTGGTGCTTAAAGGAAATAGTTCACCTTCAACATTAGTTTTAAACTGAGATAGCAGTTTTGTAGCCCGTGTTGGGAAACCCCTATCTGCAAGTTTTCTTGACTGAAAAGACTCCAGCCGAATATATTTGAGTTTTTGGCGAAGGAATGCGATGCTGGCGAAAGAATGTTGTACTGGTTTTAGCCCGGGCAGAGGCTATACCATCAGCCAATCAGCTTGCAGTGGGTGCTAGAAGCGAATCGCCGGCCGCCGGTTGGCACATCTCCAATGCGAGTCTATCTTTACGCGACTACTTTCGAATCTGATTGGCTGAACCATTGTTTACATTCGCGTGACGTCAGGACTCTGACTCAGAGAGTATGCATATAGTTTTGATAAACAATGAAAATGTAAGGCCTTCTGTCCTGAATCGGCGCGATATAAGGCCATTTTTGACAATATAAAAAGAAATTGTATTAAAAAATATAATCAAATCGTGTTGGGTAAAAATTTCCAAGGTGAACTATTTCCTTTAAAGGAAATAGTTCACCTTCAACATTAGTTTTAAACTGAGATAGCAGTTTTGTAGCCCGCGTTGGGAAACCCCTATCCGCAAATTTTCTTGACTGAAAAGACTCTCCAGACGTATATATTTGAGTTTTTGGCGAAGGAATGCGGTGCAGGCGAAAGAATGTTGTACTGGTTTTAGCCCGGGCAGAGGCTATAACATCAGCCAATCAGCTTGCAGCTGGTGCTAGCAAGCGATCGCCGGCCGCCGGTTGGCACATCTCCAATGCGAGTCTATCTTTACGCGACTACTTTCGAATCTGATTGGCTGTACCATTGTTTACATTCGCGTGACGTCAGGACTCTGACTCAGAGAGTATGCATATAGTTTTGATAAACAATAAAAATTTACGGCCTTCTGTCCTGAATCGGTGCGATATAAGGCCATTTTTGACAATATAAAAAGAAATTGTATTTAAAATATAATCAAATCGAGTTGGGTAACATTTTTCCAAGGTTAACTATTTCCTTTAAAGGAAATAGTTCACCTCCAACATTAGTTTTAAACTGATATAGCAGTTTTGTAGCCCGTGTTGGGAAACCCCTATCTGCAAGTTTTCTTGACTGAAAAGACTCCAGCCGAATATATTTGAGTTTTTGGCGAAGGAATACGGTGCTGGCGAAAGAATGTTGTACTGGTTCTAGCCCGGGCAGAGGCTAAACCATCAGCCAATCAGCTTGCAGCTGGTGCTAGCAAGCGAACGCCGGCCGCCAGTTGGCACATCTCCAATGCGAGTCTATCTTTACGCGACTACTTTCGAATCTGATTGGCTGAACCATTGTTTACATTCGCGTGACGTCAGGACTCTTGACTCAGAGAGTATGCATATAGTTTTTTTTTATAAACAATACAAATGTACGGCCTTCTGTCCTGAATCGGCGCGATATAAGGCCATTTTTGACAATAGAAAAAAAATTGTATTAAAAATATAATCAAATCGAGTTGGGTAAAAAATTTCCAAGGTGAACTATTTCCTTTAAAGGAAAAATTCACCTTCGGGAAAAATTTCAGAACACGATTTTATTATATTTTTTAATACAGTTTCTTTTTTTCTTTTTAAAAATGGTCCTACATCGCGCCAATTCAAGACAGAAGGTTGTAAATTATGAATTGTATCGTGTGCGTTATTGGTCTGCGCATGCTCCCTGCAGTGCTGGCGCAATTCAGACGGTACGGTATATCATATATGCGCCGCATTCCTTCGCCAAAAAGTCAAATATCTTCGGCTGGAGAGTCTTTTCAGTCAAGAAAACAGTCAAGATAAGGATTTCTTAACACGGGCTACAAAACTGCTATCTCAGTTTAAAACTAATGTTGAAGGTGGACTATTTCCTTTAAAGGAAATAGTTCACCTTGGAAAATGTTTACCCAACACGATTTGATTATATTTTGTAATACAATTTCTTTTTATATTGTCAAAAATGGCCCTATATCACGCCGATTCAGGACAGAAGGCCGTACATTTTTATGTTTATCAAAACTATGTGCATACTCTCTGAGTCAGAGTCCTGACGTCACGCGAATGTAAAAAATGGTTCAGCCAATCAGATTCGAAAGTAGTCGCGTAAAGATAGACTCGCATTGGAGATGTGCCAACCGGCGGCCGACGATTCGCTTGCTAACACCAGCTGCAAGCTGATTGGCTGATAGTATAGCCTCTGCCCGGGCTAGAACCAGTACAACATTCTTTCGCCAGCACCGCATTCCTTCGCCAAAAAAAAAACTCAAATATATTCGGCTGGAGTCTTTTCAGTCAAGAAAACTTGCAGATAGGGGTTTCCCAACACGGTTACGGGCATCAGTTACGGGCATACAGTGTGCATGCATAGGTGTGCTACTTGCCTTGAGATGTTCTTTCTCGGTTTAGATCCCCTACTTTGGTGCCCATTTTGATCACATGACTAAATGCGCGACCTTATCTATATGAACCTTTTTTTCCCGTGCAGGATCTGTAGGCTGGTCAATGTAAGTAAGTGCCGAAATAAGTGCCGAAATAGCTCAGTTAGGAGAGCGTTAGACTGAAGATCTAAATGTCCCTGGTTCGATCCCTGGCTTCGGCAGTGCTCTTTTCTGTACACGGACTGTAGGTTTCGGCAGTTTTGTTTCCCGTGCACGAACTGTAGGCTGGTGCTTACGTGAGGCTTGTGGAGTCGTGGACTAAATGTATGTCTTGAGCGCGAACTTACATATACTCACTGGCAGATCCGTGTGGGGGGGAGGGGGGGGTGCATTTAGGGCCATGCCCCCTCCCCCAAGGTCCTGAAACCATGATTTCCCCCCAAACAAAACAAAAACGTCCGGACGTACAATTGCTGAGGGATTGACGACGCGCTCTACCCCTCTCTTCCCCCTCCTCGGTCAGCAACTTCTCGCTGACGACTGACGGCCTGCGAAGATAACAGCAAGTGACTCGCGTTCTCAGGGTCCGGTAATATTAATCAGATATTGTACAGCATCGAAATAGAAGGCGCGAATCATGTATATTTCGAAATTATTTTTAAGCAATTAGTCTCTTTTTTACATGTAATATTCATTATTCTCGCTTTCGATAAGTCTCACTATAAGAAATACACATTTTTCAACACACCTCGCTTGTGTTATGTATCGCGTTTGCGTAATTGCAATGGCACGTGGGTGAGCCGTCGGAAAATGCAGACTTCCAGAGAAAGTACCGAGAAGTATTCAACCTATGTTATCGTAGGTAAATTAAGTTATAACTACATAACAATCAATCAACCACTCATCCATCTATACAGGACAGTAGAGCCGTTCGTGGAATGGGAATCCCCATGGAACTTATGGAACGGGATGGAAATGGGTGGGGATTGAGCCATTTTTGGAAATGTAACGGGTTGGAACGGGTTTGGGACTATATATTTTTTTAGCACCACAAAAAGTGAAATATGCTTAAAAGGGTAGGAAGGGAAGCCCCATCAACTATGAATTCGGATTGGAACGGGTTTGAGTCTGGCTGAATGGGCTGGAACGGGATGGGGGCTGAAAATGTGTCCCATGAAGGGCTCTACGGGACAGCTATACTAATTAACTCATTCTTGCAGTCACAGCAAAAACGCTGTATTTGATAGAAACAACACAACGCATCAATTTTCACAACCTCGCGATTGTTTTTGATTGGTTACCAATTGGTTCGATTGTTTCAATATATTGTTCCATTCTTGACGCAGGAATCAGAATCAATTAAATGCCATACAAACGTTTCCTGAGGTTACTTTTTCATTTGCGGGCACGGTTGATGAGCCCGACACCCGACAGAGCGGGAGGAAGGGAGGGCGCAGCACGGTCTGCTGGGTGGTCGCGGTGTACGGCCTCGTGTCGGACCAGGCGTCACCATGACACCACGCGTCGTGGACGCTCTATACACGTACAATCGGCGAGAAAGCCGACGCAGTCACAGGGCGTGAGCACTGAGCAGTGAGCAGCGCGCGGCGCCGCGGCCGCCGCGGCGCGTCGACAGGTCACGGTGCAGTTCGTCAACAGCTGACGTAGCCACCGTTAGACGTTCTCCTCGTTAATTATGCCCAGACCGGCTGCCGGTAGCGGGCCGAGGGACAGGCCATGTAACAGCCAAACACGTCATCACTGAGAGGTAAGCGCGGAACACTGGTGTGAGGGCCAGAAACGGGAGGGAGCGTTCCCCGCTCCGCCAACACTAGCAGGTAGGTAGGAAACGTCATGCAAACTGTGTGTGTGTGTGGGGGGGGGGGGGGGGGGGGCAGTGAAACTTGATCTGGTTTTGAGAGAAACTCATTACCATTATGCAAGATTGCTATGCAGATTTGAACTCTTCTAATCTTCGTCTGCCTCGCACACTGCTACGCCGATTCAGTCCCGGGTCCACCGAGACGGCACCGGGTCCGCCGCGACAGCCCCCGGGGTCCACCGAGACGGACCCACGGGTCCGCCGTGACAACCCCGGGTCCGCCGTGACAACCCCTGGATCCACCGAGACGGTCCCGGGGTCCACCGAGACGGTCCCTGGATCCACCGCGACAGCCCCCGGGGTCCACCGAGACGGACCCACGGGTCCGCCGTGACAACCCCCGGGTCCGCCGTGACGGTCCCAGGGTCCACCGCGACGGTCCCAGGGTCCACCGCGACGGTCCCAGGGTCCACCGCGACGGTCCCAGGGTCCACCGCGACGGTCCCAGGGTTCACCGAGACGGTCCCACGGGTCCACCGAGACGGTCCCACGGGTTCACCGAGACGGTCCCAGGGTCCACCGAGACGGTCCCAGGGTCCACCGCGACGGTCCCAGGGTTCACCGAGACGGTCCCACGGGTCCACCGAGACGGTCCCACGGGTCCACCGAGACGGTCCCAGGGTCCACCGAGACGGTCCCACGGGTCCACCGAGACGGTCCCAGGGTCCACCGAGACGGTCCCAGGGTCCACCGCGACGGTCCCAGGGTTCACCGAGACGGTCCCACGGGTCCACCGCGACGGTCCCAGGGTTCACCGAGACGGTCCCACGGGTCCACCGCGACGGTCCCAGGGTTCACCGAGACGGTCCCACGGGTCCACCGCGACGGTCCCAGGGTTCACCGAGACAGCCCCCGGGTCCACCGAGACGGACCCACGGGTCCGCCGAGACAGCCCCCGGGTCCGCCGAGACGGTCCCAGGGTCCACCGCGACGGTCCCAGGGTTCACCGAGACGGTCCCACGGGTTCACCGAGACGGTCCCACGGGTCCACCGCGACGGTCCCAGGGTCCACCGAGACGGACCCACGGGTCCGCCGAGACAGCCCCCGGGTCCACCGAGACGGTCCCAGGGTCCACCGAGACGGTCCCAGGGTCCACCGAGACGGTCCCAGGGTCCACCGAGACGGTCCCAGGGTCCACCGAGACGGTCCCAGGGTCCACCGAGACGGTCCCAGGGTCCACCGAGACGGACCCACGGGTCCGCCGAGACAGCCCCCGGGTCCACCGAGACGGTCCCAGGGTCCACCGAGACGGTCCCAGGGTCCACCGAGACGGTCCCAGGGTCCACCGAGACAGTCCCAGGGTTCACCGAGACGGTCCCAGGGTCCACCGAGACGGTCCCAGGGTCCACCGAGACGGACCCAGGGTTCACCGAGACGGTCCCACGGGTCCGCCGAGACAGCCCCCGGGTCCGCCTCCGGCCATTTATGTCCCGACTCGCTGATTGGCCGGCCGGCTGACCTGTCACGTGACCGGTCAGACAGGGTCGGTGCCCGGCGGTTGGAGTCTTTTGACAGCTAGCGCCGAGTGCGTGTGGGCTTAGAAATGGCCCGTCATTAAATAAACCATGAGTTGGGAGACTGTTTCTTTAAGTTCATGCTGTCTGAGAATCCCGAGATACCTACCGAAGGAGCTGAACGGAACCATGACGTCAATTACGCGCACGAACATCTTAGCCAGCCGTGCTGCCCACCTGAGCCGGTAGAGCCGTAATGTAGTGCTCACTTGAGCTGGTAGTGCCGTAGTGCTCACCAGGGGCGGTAGTGTCATGCTCACCCGAGGCGGGCGGTAGTGTCGTAGTGCTCACCCGAGCCTGTAGTGCCGGTGGTCTGGCAGGCGGAGCCGTATTCTCGGCTGTACGTGTCGTAGTGCTCACGGTAGTGTCTTAGTGCTCACCTGAGCCTGTAGTGCCGGTGGTCTGGCAGGCGGAGCCGTATTCTCGGCTGTACGTGTCGTAGTGCATGTCGGCCTCCACGGCGGAGTCCTCGGCGGAGCGGACGGCGACCCGAGCCATCTCACAGTTGAGCTGAGAGCCGGCGGTGTCCCGCCTGGCGCACACACACCGGTCATGACTGGCCGCCCGCGCAGATACAGCCACATCGATACATACAGCCAGATACAACCAGATACAGACAATGTCCTCACACAGATACTGATACAACACGAATGCATACAGATACACATACGTGCATACATGTACATCACAGAGTACAGACATACACCGACAGGTACAGACAACTACAGGCATACATAGACAGATAGATATCTGCAGACAGATACAGATACATATAGGTATGGACAGTTATAAACGGATGCAGACTGCAGCAAATGCTACGCAATTGATGGTTCGATGCACTACACAAGTGCATGCCGCACACACACACACACACACACACACACATGTCCACAACCGCGCAGACAACGGTTGTTTTTCTCGCCCAATACTCTGATTGTGTAATACTTACAACTCGACTGCAGCAGCTTTGCTTACCCATAGTGGAACGAGTCACAACTTAACCCCTGAGGTGACTAACCTGAAGCTGAATGAGCGGCAGCCGTCGGTGATTTTGCACGCCTCTGCACAGTTTTGCACAGTGGTGGTCATGACGTTTCGAATCACCTGGCTGATGCGCAGTCTCGAGTCCGGTGCGTTCAGACGGAAACAGCCTGCGGAGGGGCAACAGGTAACGACCGATGCATGAGGCTCTGGAGATAGACGTCTGGATGCGGCAAAACGTCACAATAATTACTTGAGCTGATGGAAGACATATCTCCGGATTTGATAAACGATTAATAAAAAAAAAACTGTATTTGAAAGCCACGCTAAATTTGTCGAAGGAAACTTATCAATGTTGACCTACTGCCCACTGCCCTACTCAGGTTATTTAATGACGTCACAGGTCAAGTTAAAACATATCTCTCCTCCCGATGGTGCCAATGTTTGTACGAACTGATACTTCTGGCGGCCGCACACTAGCGCATTACAGCAATGTTGCAGCGATATCAAGGCCGGATGGCTTAGTGTGCGGCCCGGCCATGAGATAGAGACAGACCGTGGGATGTGGCAAGACTCACGGACGGTGCCGCCTCCGCCTCCGCCGGTGCCGGTGCCGGTGCCGCCTCCGCCGCCGGTGCCCGCGTCATCACACTCGCGGCCGTAGCCGCGCCGGTACGTGCTGTACTCGGGCTGGGGGACGGTGTGCAGTTGGCCGCCGCGGCCCGACAGCTGGCAGTTACGGTCGCTGGAGTAGTCCGACCTCCTGCAGGGGGGCAGCGGGCACAGTCAGTACACTCATGGACGTGCAGTGTATGCACAACTGTACACTGTTCAGTGCAGTGTAACCATACACCCGACAGGGGACTCCGACGGGATAGACAGCCAGGAGACAGGACGGAAATGGTACAAAATATGGAGCCGGTATAAGCCTGCATTGTTTACATTTATCTGCTCCCTATTTGTACCATGTTATAGTGCACTGTAACATGCGGTGCATTACTGTTTTACGTTATATACTGCTTATTCATTACTGTTGACTTAACCTGTCAGAGGGTGACCCCAGGGGCGTCTCCGACCATCGGGGGGCCTGGGGAGCCGCCCCCAGGATCGCTGGGGCACCAACAATTAGCAAGATTTTAACATTAGCCCTATTGGGAGCGGGGTTAACACCTGGCTGGCCCCCACCACACTAAAAATTGTGTGGTGACGACCTTGGGTGACCCTGCTGGTGACATGCTGAATAAATACCAATACCAATACCGAGCGGAGACGAGACGATACGAGACGCTCTACAGAGGACGAGGCTGTATAGGTACTCACCTGTAGCTGAGAGCCAGGCAGCTGAACGGGGCCTGGCTGCAGGTCTGCTGACACCGCTGTAGGCTGGTGGCGGAGACTCGCCGCGTCACGTCCTGGACGGCGATGGCGTGGCCCCGCTCCGCTAGGAGGTAGCAGCCTGTGGCACAAAGACACATATGGTAACGCTACAGAAAGTAGCAGTCGGCAGCACACACATACAGGACCTGGACACATCGGTGTGTGTGGGTCGTGCTCTATCTATGGGGCTGTTCCAGCGCGCTCAACCGGAAAAGGCTTCAACCCGCCGGCCGAGACACGGTGGAGCGGAGCACGGCAACGGATGGTGGAGATTTCCAATTGTAAACAGCATGGACAGCGCCCTACTAATGCGTCACAATGCCCCAAAACCTCCACTGCTCGCCGAGCGGTGAAGGTTTTGCTCAACCGGTTGAGGTTGGTGAGGGCTCAACCGATTTTAGTTGAGGCGCGGTAACGACCGGTGGAGAAAATGAAGCCTCAACCTAATCCGATTGAGGGCGCTGGAACAGCCCCTATGTATTCGCATACCGTCTCTGCCGTCGGTGCCGGTGCCGGAACCGCTGCCGTCCCCGCCGTAGTAGCCACACTCGGACGTCTTCTCGCGCTCGTACGTGTCGAACAGCGTCGCCGGCTCCAGCGTGGTCTCCCAGTCTGTCTCCGCCGATAGTTCGCAGTTGATCTCGTTCGTGTTGTACTCCGTTCTGTAAGGTGACACCTCGTCAGTTTTGTAACATGTCACTTGAAGTTTGACCTCTTATAACTCGGCAACCGTTGAGTGTCACAGTTAGTGACCTATATTTTCTGAAAGAGCATGTTTTACTCTATTTGTGTGCAAAGTTTTATTGAAATCAGTGCGTTCTGGTGAATGTGTCATTTGAATGTGAATGTGTTGTGTAAATCATGCAAATATATGTGCGTTTGTGAAGTATGCATTGCTGAACTCTGAATGACTATTTCAAAGGCGATGTAATGCCCATATTTTTTGAAAAACAAAACAAAACTAGCACGATTACGACCCACTTCATAGTTGGCAAGACTACCTGTGCTCATTCAACAAAGCACGCAAAGAGCGTGAGTACTTTACAGTAGACTGTTGCAAGATAGACGAAGTTACTCACCCAAAGTTCTATCACTTGGATTACTGATCCATTGTTCTTCTTGATTTCAAAACAGTTTTTGCTTCAGCTCGTTAAAAATCGAAACTTTTTTTTTGCATTGGAAACTGAGTGTCCATCCCTCTGTTGTATTCTGTTACCCGGGTAGCCCCCCCCCCCCCCCAAAAAAAAAAACCCGCAGAGTTTCGAAGCTTACCAAAAAAAAAATTGGGGGGGTAATAGATATGAAGGTGACACTTGGTACGCATACAAAACAATTAATTATGCGTCATACAAAACAGTTCCATATCAATCGGATATTTAGTTTCGTTGTTATAAGACATTGATTTAAAAACAGTTTTTGTTTCAGCTCGTTAAAAATCGAAATCCCTTTAAAAAAAACGTTTTTTTTACATTTCTTCCACGCGTGAACGATCGGACCACCGCCAAACAAACGCGACTTCCACTGTTCGATACTGGCGCGGATGAGCTCCACTTCCACTCCACATTCGCGCCAGTATCGGACAGCGGAAGTCGCGTTTGTTGGCAGTGGTCCGGGCTGCAGGTGGTCCGATCGTTCACGCGTGGAAATGAAGAAAAAAAGTAAAAGAACGTTTTTTGAAGGGGTTTAGATAATGTCTTATAACATCGAAACTAGCATTATTTTTTTTGTATGCGTACCAAGTGTCAACTTCATATCTATTACCCAACAAAATTGGTAAGCCTCGGAACTCGGCGCGTTTTTGGGGGGGCTACCCGGATTACAGAATACTACAGTGGGATGGGCACTCAGTTTCCAATGCCCCAAAATAAGGGTTTTTATTTTTAACGCTGAAACAGAAACTGTTTTGAAATCAGGGAGATCAATCGATCAAGAAACCAAGTGGTAGAACTTTGGGTGAGTACCTTCGTCCACTTTGCAACAGTCTACTTTTCAGGTGCTGCAGCGGCGCCGCACGACGTACTTGTATGAGAAGACGGTGCAGAAGAAGTCGGCGTCCAGACAGCTCTGTTGGCAGCGACTGAGGGAGCTGGAGCGCAGAGAGTAGCGCACCGAGCTCGAAGGCAGCTGGCGACCGGTAATCACTCGGCGGAAACAGTCTGGTGTGCGGACAGAGAAGTTGACAGACGGAGTTGCATGGAACACACAGGTTCAAGCTATTTTGCATGTATCATGTCGACCTGGGCCGGGTACCCACGCTGGCGAATCCAGAATGACAAAAATAATGATTTGGGGGCCAAATCCTGCAACATTAAGACATAATTTATAAAAAAAAACGTTAGAATTCGCTCGCATGTGCCAAAGCATTAAGAACTAGCTGAAAACAAACCTTCCTTAAAAACTTCCTTCCGGTGCCTCCAACTGGACCGACCACTGGCTGCCCCGTACCGTAGTGGCCGGTTTTATCCACCCCTGCTGCCCCGTGTCCAGTGGCCGGTTTTATCCACCCCTGCTGCCCCGTGTCCAGTGGCCGGTTTTATCCACCCCTGCTGCCCCGTGTCCAGTGGCCGGTTTTATCCACCCCTGCTGCCCCGTGTCCAGTGGCCGGTTTTACCCACCCCTGCTGTCCCGTGTCCAGTGCAGACTGGTTATGGATTCGACACTGATTGAATCGATTTGAATCGTTCAATACAAATTCATGGAATCAAAACATAATTGATTCACCACCAGATCTTTTGATTCATGAATCATGATTGAATCAAAACCCGCATCAAATCAACGCTGATTGAATCAAAAGATTTAACGATTCAAGTACACTGGTAAATTGTGCAAATACATGCAGTCCCAGTGGCTACATTCATTTATACTGAAACACTATTGCTGTAACAATGTTTTAATGATTATATATATGCATGTTTCCATTTTTATTGATTTGACATAAATTCACCAAATATATTTAAATGTTGAATCAAAAGTGAATCGATTAAAATATTTGTTTTGATTCTTTCAATCGGAAGGAATCAATTCTCAAAATTGTATCCATGAATCGAACAGCGATTGAATCATTCAGATTCCAAAATGAATCATGATTGAATCGTTCAAAAAAAGTTGAATCAATAACCAGTCTGGTCCAGCGGCCGGTGTTGCCCACCCCTGCTGCCCCGTGTCCAGTGGCCGGTTTTTACCCATATCTACTGCCCCGTGTCCAGTTGCCGGTGTTACCCACCCCGGCTGCCCCGTGTCCAGTGGCCGGTGTTACCCTGCTGCCCCGTGTCCAGTGGCCGGTGTTACCCTGGCTGCCCCGTGCCCAGTGGCCGGTGTTACCCTGCTGTCCCGTGTCCAGTGACCGGTGTTACCCTGCTGCCCCGTGTCCAGTGACCGGTGTTACCCTGCTGCCCCGTGCCCAGTGGTCGGTGTTACCCTGCTGCCCCGTATCCAGTGGCCGGTGTTACCCTGCTGCCCCGTGTCCAGTCGCCAATGTTACCCACCCATGCTGCCCCGTGTCCAGTGGCCAGTGTTACCCACCCCTGCTGCCCCGTCCCAGTGACCGGTGTTACCCACCCCTGCTGCCCCATGTCCAGTGGCCGGTGTTACCCACCCCTGCTGCCCCGTGTCCAGTGACCGGTGTTACCCTGCTGCCCCGTGCCCAGTGGCCGGTGTTACCCTGCTGTCCCGTGTACAGTGACCGGTGTTACCCTGCTTCCCCGTGTCCAGTGACCGGTGTTACCCTGCTGCCCCGTGCCCAGTGGTCGGTGTTACCCTGCTGCCCCGTGTCCAGTCGCCAATGTTACCCACCCATGCTGCCCCGTGTCCAGTGGCCAGTGTTACCCACCCCTGCTGCCCCGTCCCAGTGACCGGTGTTACCCACCCATGCTGCCCCGTGTCCAGTGGCCAGTGTTACCCACCCCTGCTGCCCCGTCCCAGTGACCGGTGTTACCCACCCCTGCTGTCCCGTGTCCAGTTACCGGCGTTATCCTGCTGCCCCGTGTTCAGTGACCGGTGTTACCCTGCTGTCCCGTGTCCAGTGACCGGTTTTATCCACCCCTGCTGCCCCGTGTCCAGTGGCCGGTTTTATCCACCCCTGCTGCCCCGTGTCCAGTGGCCGGTTTTATCCACCCCTGCTGTCCCGTGTCCAGTGCAGACTGGTTATGGATTCGACACTGAATGAATCGATTTGAATCGTTCAATACAAATTCATGGAATCAAAACATAATTGATTCACCACCAGATCTTTTGATTCATGAATCATGATTGAATCAAACCCGCATCAAATCAACGCTGATTGAATCAAAAGATTTAACGATTCAAGTACACTGGTAAATTGTGCAAATACATACATGCAGTCCCAGTGGCTACATTCATTTATACTGAAACACTATTGCTGTAACAATGTTTTAATGATTATATATATGCATGTTTCCATTTTTATTGATTTGACATAAATTTACCAAATATATTTAAATGTTGAATCAAACGTGAATCGATTAAAATATTTGTTTTGATTCTTTCAATCGGAAGGAATCAATTCTCAAAATTGTATCCGTGAATCGAACGGCGATTGAATCATTCAGATTCCAAAATGAATCATGATTGAATCGTTAAAAAAAAGTTGAATCAATAACCAGTCTGGTCCAGCGGCCGGTGTTACCCACCCCTGCTGCCCCGTACCGTAGTGGCCGGTTTTATCCACCCCTGCTGCCCCGTGCCCAGTGGCCGGTTTTACCCATCCCTACTGCCCCATGTCCAGTTGCCGGTGTTACCCACCCCGGCTGCCCCGTGTACAGTGTCCGGTGTTACCCTGCTGCCCCGTGCCCAGTGGCCGGTGTTACCCTGCTGCCCCGTGTCCAGTGGCCGGTGTTACCCTGGCTGCCCCGTGCCCAGTGACCGGTGTTACCCTGGCTGCCCCGTGTCCAGTGACCGGTGTTACACACCCCTGATGACCCGTGTCCAGTGGCCGGTGTTACCCACCCTTGCTGCCCCGTGCCCAGTGGCCGGTGTTACCCTGCTGTCCCGTGTCCAGTGACCGGTGTTACCCTGCTGCCCCGTGCCCAGTGGTCGGTGTTACCCTGCTGCCCCGTGTCCAGTGACCGGTGTTACCCTGCTGCCCCGTGCCCAGTGGCCGGTGTTACCCTGCTGTCCCGTGTCCAGTGGCCGGTGTTACCCTGCTGCCCCGTGTCCAGTGGCCGGTGTTACCCTGCTGCCCCGTGCCCAGTGGTCGGTGTTACCCTGCTGCCCCGTGTCCAGTGGCCGGTGTTACCCACCCCTGCTGCCCGTGTCCAGTGGCCAGTGTTACCCACCCCTGCTGCCCCGTCCCAGTGACCGGTGTTACCCACCCATGCTGCCCCGTGTCCAGTGGCCAGTGTTACTCACCCCTGCTGCCCCGTCCCAGTGACCGGTGTTACCCACCCCTGCTGCCCCGTGTCCAGTGGCCGGTGTTACCCACCCCTGCTGCCCCGTCCCAGTGGCCGGTGTTACCCACCCCTGCTGTCCCGTGTCCAGTGGCCGGTGTTACCCACCCCTGCTGCCCCGTCCCAGTGACCGGTGTTACCCACCCCTGCTGCCCCGTGTCCAGTGGCCGGCGTTACCCTGCTGCCCCGTGTCCAGTGACCGGTGTTACCCTGCTGCCCCGTATCCAGTGACCGGTGTTACCCTGCTGCCCCGTCCCAGTGACCGGTGTTACCCTGCTGTCCCGTGTCCAGTGACCGGTGTTACCCACCCCTGGCTGCCCCGTGTCCAGTGACCGGTGTTACCCACCCCTGCTGTCCCGGCCCCAGTGACCGGTGTTACCCTGCTGCCCCGTGTCCAGTGGCCGGTGTTACCCTGGCTGCCCCGTGCCCAGTGGCCGGTGTTACCCTGCTGTCCCGTGTCCAGTGACCGGTGTTACCCTGCTGCCCCGTGTCCAGTGACCGGTGTTACCCTGCTGCCCCGTGCCCAGTGGTCGGTGTTACCCTGCTGCCCCGTATCCAGTGACCGGTGTTACCCTGCTTCCCCGTCCCAGTGACCGGTGTTACCCTGCTGTCCCGTGTCCAGTGACCGGTGTTACCCACCCCTGGCTGCCCCGTGTCCAGTGACCGGTGTTACCCACCCCTGCTGTCTCGGCCCCAGTGACCGGTGTCACCCTGCTGCCCCGAGTCCAGTGACCGGCGTTACCCTGCTGCCCCGTTCCAGTGGCCGGTGTTACCCACCCCTGCTCTCCATCGGTGACGTGCCGGAGCTGCCCGGCAGTGTGTTCCGGCAGACGGCACTCTCCACCGGCACAAACGTCTGGTAGTCGTCATCAACCGTCAGCATCCGGTCGGCTCCGTTCACAGGCGTGGTGGTCAGCTCACAGTTCAGATCCACTGAGACGCCGTTCACCACAGTGTCAGCCCTGAAACGAAGTCAACGACAGTGTCAGGTCTGAAACGGAGCCAACGATTAGCTCGCAGTTCAGGTCCACTGAGACGCCGTTCACAGCAGTGGACAACGGAACCAATGATAAGGTCACAGTTTCAGGTCCACTGATACACAAATCACAACGTGTCCTGCATGAAACAAATGAAAGTCGGACTACTGTCTGAGATGTACTCACTGTCTGTAGCTGAAGGCCTGAAATGTGCTCACTGTCTGTAGCTGAAGGCCTGAAGAAATGTACTCACTGTCTGTAGCTGAAGGCCTGAGATGTACTCAGTCTGTAGCTGAAGGCCTGAAATGTACTCACTGTCTGTAGCTGAAGGCCTGAAATGTACTCACTGTTTGTAGCTGAAGGCCTGAAATGTACTCACTGTCTGTAGCTGAAGGCCTGAAATGTACTCACTGTCTGTAGCTGAAGGCCTGAAATGTACTCACTGTCTGTAGCTGAAGGCCTGAAATGTCTGTAGCTGAAGGCCTGAAATGTACTCACTGTCTGTAGCTCAAGGCCTGAAATGTACTCACTGTCTGTAGCTGAAGGCCTGAAATGTACTCACTGTCTGTAGCTGAAGGCCTGAAATGTACTCACTGTCTGTAGCTGAAGGCCTGAAATGTACTCACTGTCTGTAGCTGAAGGCCTGAAATGTACTCACTGTCTGTAGCTGAAGGTCTGAAATGTACTCACTGTCTCTAGCTGAAGGTCTGAAATGTACTCACTGTCTGTAGCTGAAGGCCTGAAATGTACTCACTGTCCTTAGCAGAAGGCCTGAAATGTACTCACTGTCTGTAGCTGAAGGCCTGAAGTGTACTCACTGTCTGTAGCTGAGAGCCTGAGATGTACTCACTGTCTGTAGCTGAAGGCCTGAGATGTACTCACTGTCTGTAGCTGAAGGCCTGAAATGTACTCACTGTCTGTAGCTGAAGGCCTGAGATGTACTCACTGTCTGTAGCTGAAGGCCTGAAGTGTACTCACTGTCTGTAGCTGAGAGCCTGAGATGTACTCACTGTCTGTAGCTGAAGGCCTGAGATGTACTCACTGTCTGTAGCTGAAGGCCTGAAATGTACTCACTGTCTGTAGCTGAAGGCCTGAAGTGTACTCACTGTCTGTAGCTGAAGGCCTGAGATGTACTCACTGTCTGTAGCTGAAGGCCTGAAATGTACTCACTGTCTGTAGCTGAAGGCCTGAAGTGTACTCACTGTCTGTAGCTGAGAGCCTGAGATGTACTCACTGTCTGTAGCTGAAGGCCTGAGATGTACTCACTGTCTGTAGCAGAAGGCCTGAAATGTACTCACTGTCTGTAGCTGAAGGCCTGAAGTGTACTCACTGTCTGTAGCTGAGAGCCTGAGATGTACTCACTGTCTGTAGCTGAAGGCCTGAGATGTACTCACTGTCTGTAGCTGAAGGCCTGAAATGTACTCACTGTCTGTAGCTGAAGGCCTGAGATGTACTCACTGTCTGTAGCTGAAGGCCTGAAGTGTACTCACTGTCTGTAGCTGAGGGCCTGAAATGTACTCGCTGTCTGTAGCTGAAGGCCTGAAGTGTACTCACTGTCTGTAGCTGAGAGCCTGAGATGTACTCACTGTCTGTAGCTGAAGGCCTGAGATGTACTCACTGTCTGTAGCTGAAGGCCTGAAATGTACTCACTGTCTGTAGCTGAAGGCCTGAGATGTACTCACTGTCTGTAGCTGAAGGCCTGAAGTGTACTCACTGTCTGTAGCTGAGGGCCTGAAATGTACTCGCTGTCTGTAGCTGAAGGCCTGAAGTGTACTCACTGTCTGTAGCTGAGAGCCTGAGATGTACTCACTGTCTGTAGCTGAAGGCCTGAGATGTACTCACTGTCTGTAGCTGAGGGCCTGAAATGTACTCACTGTCTGTAGCTGAAGGCCTGAAGTGTACTCACTGTCTGTAGCTGAGAGCCTGAGATGTACTCACTGTCTGTAGCTGAAGGCCTGAGATGTACTCACTGTCTGTAGCTGAAGGTCTGAAGTGTACTCACTGTCTGTAGCTGAGGGCCTGAAGTGTACTCACTGTCTGTAGCTGAAGGCCTGAGATGTACTCACTGTCTGTAGCTGAAGGCCTGAGATGTACTCACTGTCTGTAGCTGAAGGCCTGAAATGTACTCACTGTCTGTAGCTGAGAGCCTGAGATGTACTCACTGTCTGTAGCTGAAGGCCTGAGATGTACTCACTGTCTGTAGCTGAAGGCCTGAAGTGTACTCACTGTCTGTAGCTGAAGGCCTGCGATGTACTCACTGTCTGTAGCTGAAGGCCTGAGATGTACTCACTGTCTGTAGCTGAAGGCCTGAGATGTACTCACTGTCTGTAGCTGAAGGCCTGAGATGTACTCACTGTCTGTAGCTGAAGGCCTGAGATGTACTCACTGTCTGTAGCTGAAGGTCTGAAATGTACTCACTGTCTGTAGCTGAAGGCCTGAAATGTACTCACTGTCTGTAGCTGAAGGCCTGAGATGTACTCACTGTCTGTAGCTGAAGGCCTGAAGTGTACTCACTGTCTGTAGCTGAAGGCCTGAGATGTACTCACTGTCTGTAGCTGAAGGCCTGAGATGTACTCACTGTCTGTAGCTGAAGGCCTGAGATGTACTCACTGTCTGTAGCTGAGGGCCTGAAATGTACTCACTGTCTGTAGCTGAAGGCCTGAGATGTACTCACTGTCTGTAGCTGAGGGCCTGAAATGTACTCGCTGTCTGTAGCTGAAGGCCTGCAATGTACTCACTGTCTGTAGCTGAAGGCCTGAGATGTACTCACTGTCTGTAGCTGAAGGCGCGGCAGACCGTTTCCGACTGAAGACACTTGTCGGCGCAGTCATCCAGCGTCGTTTCACTGAAGCGACGCGATATAAACTGAACGCCGAGCCGTCGACCCGCCGCCAGCGAGCGGTAACAGTCTGCGCAAAACAGTGGGCACCGGTCAACTCTGGGAAACGCCATGTTTACGCCAACCCAGGGAAACGTGAACATTTCATGGGATACAGTGTTAAGCAACTATGTTGCCTTTCTCCGTCGGTGTACTGAAATTATTGACCCTATTTCCATGGGCAGTTTAAACTGGTTTAAAACGGATAGCTTAAAACGGATGAGTTGGTTTCCGGCCATGTAAGTCGGCATATCTCGCCAGCAATTATCGAGTACGAGGAGGCGTAAAATCTTAGCAGGCTGGCGAGATATGCCCACTTACATGGCCGGAAACCAACTAATCCGTTTTCAGGTATCCGTTTTAAACCAGTTTATACTGCCCATGGAAATAGGGTCATTGATCCACCAGCATAGTTATGGCTCTCTTGCCTCCCATGACTCCAGTTCTATTGGGATTGACTGATGCTGTTCGTAACGTCACGCATGTCTGATGCATCACGGCTGACTGTCTGTCGGTAGTGGTACCGGTCGTGAGTGAGTCCGTTCGGTCGGAGCGGTGGACGGTATGCGTGGCCGGGGGTGTCGCCATCTGTGACCCTGCGCCGTCCAGGGACGCCCGCCGCCGCACGCCGCCACGGACTGCTGACTGGTGTCGTATATCGACGTGACAGCATAATTAGTGTGATTTCGGTGAAATAAGCTGCGTATACTATTACTCTGCTCGCGACCCGGCACCATGTAACGACATCAGTGTGGTGCCAAGGAACCATAAAACACATTCAGCCGTGGGCGATACCAAAGGTAGTACACGCGTGCGTACTCGGGCGTGCGGCGTGCGCACTAGGTGTCACCGCCTAACACTGGAGGACAATGGGCGTCTCGGGGCGACACCGGGCGACCCTGGGCGACATTGAGCGACACTGCCACTGGACGACAATCGGCGACTTTGGGCGTCATTGTTATGCCTCTGGGCGACTTTGCCGCTCTTGCATATGCCCACTAGGGCGAGTGACACCGTCTCGACACCGGGCGATACTTAGCCGACACAGGGGGCGACACAGTGCGACTTTGAGCGGCACTGTCCCGGACTACCGACACTGAGCACCTTGAGCGGCACTGTCCCGGACTACCGACACTGAGCACCTTGAGCGACACTGTCCCGGACTACCGACACTGAGCACCTTGAGCGGCACTGTCCCGGACTACCGACACTGAGCACCTTGAGCGGCACTGTCCCGGACTACCGACACTGTGCACCTTGAGCGGCACTGTCCCGGACTACCGACACTGAGCACCTTGAGCGGCACTGTCCCGGACTACCGATACTGAGCACCTTGAGCGACACTGTCCCGGACTACCGACACTGAGCACCTTGAGCGACACTGTCCCGGACTACCGACACTGAGCACCTTGAGCGACACTGTCCCGGACTACCGACACTGAGTACCTAGAGCGGCACTGTCCCGGACTACCGACACTGTGCACCTTGAGCGGCACTGTCCCAGACTACCGACACTGTGCGACTTTGGGCGACACTGTCCCAGACTACCGACACTGTGCGACTTTGGGCGACACTGTCCCGGACTACCGACACTGAGTACCTTGAGCGGCACTGTCCCGTACTACCGACACTGAGTACCTTGAGTGACACGGAGTGATCGCTGCAGATAGCTGTGGACCGCGACAGGAGACAGAAAAACCACCAGTCACATCCGGCCAGCTAACGAAGGCACGAACTGAGCCCTCCGGCCCCGGCACCGGCGCGCAGCGTCTCCAAAACACACCCAATTTCGGACTGCGGTGATGCCTAGGCACTACTGTCCGATGTCCAGAATATGAGCTTGACTGGATGAAGTTCGCAGAGCCTGCGAACCAAAATTCGGTTTGGCCGGCGAAATTCGCTTTTTAGCTTCAAGTGAAGTTGACAATACCGAATCTCGAAGCATGAATTGTTCCTTCACCCAGCCGTCAGAATGCCATACTAAGCCCAGCAAACATACCACTTACCAGTCTCAAGTCTGCAGTACCGCCTAAGCCTCCAAATCGCTACCTATACAACGGAATAAAATGTGTCCATATCACCTTTGAAGGTAAATGATGGTGATTAAGCTGTACGTGGTGCATGTGTCACTGGTGTGCGTTCAGGTGAAAGTTTGAACGAATTTTATATATACCTAAGTCACATTCAGCTCCTCTTGCCTTTTCAGACCCAGACACACAGACGACCAGACAGCAATTTTATGTCGATTGTCGAAAGAGTGTTTTGGATGGGTACGTAACAGACTGCTTCTTGTTCACCTTTTCAGGGCCACAGCCCATCCAAATCTCGATGTTCAAAGGCGACGAGCTCCAGGGGCCCGGGAACGATTTTAAAGTTGGGGGGGGGGGCGAGAGAAAAAATGGCAGACTTCTCACTTCTTATCTTAGTGCACCTTTTCGTTATCAAATTTTCCTCATTGAAGATTAGCCCGCTCCGTGCTGGTGCTCGGCGCCACCCGCCGTGCACGGGGGGGGGGGGGGTCGACGCCACTCCCCCACGAACTCGGCTGCTATAGGACGTAGACAAAAGCCGAAAATACTGTTCGAAAGCTCCTCAAAAATCACTGAAACTATTTCGAACATTTTTTGTTCAGGTCAATAGTGAGGTCACCAGAGGTCATCAAATGTCAGATTTTCCATTTTTAGGACATCGATCCAGAAACCCCCAAATATCCAGGGAAATACGATAGCTAGGAATAAACGGAAAATAGTAATCGCCAGCTATTGACATGTGCAATCAGTACAGTGGCACACAAAATTAGCTCAAGTCGATAGTTTAGGCTCCAGTGGTCATCAAAGGTCAAAAAGGCTATTTTTGGGCAAATAGTTGTTCGCAAATAACGTTTTACTTAATAAAGATAAGGCAAGGATTTTTTACAGTATCGTGTTCGCCTCGTCAAGGCGCTTCGAATCACATTCATGATGACCAGTGTAGGTCAACTTATAAATTTGACCTCAGGTCAAGGTCAAGTGGTGACCCAAGTAGGCCATGTTGCACATTGGAGGACGTGTCTCGACGAGACAAACACATTGATGCCGGTTTCAGAGCTTTATCTTAATTATGTCGAGAGATATTGACAAAGTGTTGGTGACCTCGGATGACCTCGGCTGACCCTGTAGAGGTCACTGAACACACATTGCACCTGAACCATCAATGATAGCCTATGATAACATAATCCAGAAGGAATTGGACTGATAGCATGCGTATTCTTGGAATAGGAAGCATTTGAATTATTCAGACTTGTAATGGGGTCGGGAGGTCACAAAATTGACCCGACCTTAGGTCACGTATATACACAATCTTAGATATTCGAATTGTAGGTGCCTATGACCTTACGAAATCCTGTAAGTTTGAAACCGATCAGCCAAAAACTGTGGCAGTGGTACGACCGCAACCTCTTTGGAGGTGGGGTCACGTGACCTGGCATGGTGACCTGACCTGAGATGACCAGCAGGCAATAATTTCACACAATGTGAGTAATTGATGCCCAAACAGCTGTGCTAAGAACGGCGGCGCTGCGCTCTGACGTTTTTCCGCTATCCTCGACAAAAAAAAAACTTAGGGGGGGGGGGGGGCGTCTACTACCCCCCCCCCCCCCCCCCCCCCCCCCAAGGCCCCCGGCACGGCGCGGATTAACATAAAAAACACAAATTATGAACAAAAGTGGGGTTCATGCCCCCCACCCCCAACGTTTCCTACTATGAACCGTATGCCTTTGTAAACCCGCCTGTCGTCTGATAAAATACTCGTACCTGACGCCTGACGTTTTTTCTTGAAGAAGCCCACCAGTGTGGGTTGCTCCGACCGCTTCAACCGTATCACGGTAGCCTACGACATTTACGATAACTCTTGCTTGCAATTGCCGCTCCGTTGACAGAGACAGAGAGGACAGCTAGAGGGCCGCACTTGACCGCATCCGTAACGTTGACGTGGGATGAACTCACTTAACTCTATAACAGATAAACTTATACAAAAATGCAGCAGATGTTTCTCGCCGTCAGTGCGTCATTTTAACGACGACGCACCAAGCAGACAACTGCTACCAAATTTACCCAATTGAAGTTTTCCATTATATTTCATAGATTATAACAGAAAAGG
Organism: Chirona hameri; assembly: GCA_036785665.1. Classification (NCBI taxonomy): domain Eukaryota; kingdom Metazoa; phylum Arthropoda; class Thecostraca; order Balanomorpha; family Balanidae; genus Chirona; species Chirona hameri. Next base: position 92,877 of record JAXIVJ010000935.1, on the reverse strand, counting down.
GAAAAGGAGGGAAAATAAAGGTATACTCAGGGGCGGAACTGTATATCTCTTTGGGAGGACCCAAGCCGCCCCCCCCCATGCTGAGCTGAGCCCCCCCCCCCCCCTCCCAACGGTGCTCCGGGCCCCCAATGTTTTCCAAAATGTGTGCCCCTCTAAAATTTCAAGGACTACCCGTACAGATTGTTGTTTTGAATTTTGCGTATTTCATCATATCAAGATGCAGGGTCCTAGGATTGCTTTGGAGCTTAGGTGCGGAATGGAAAATTACGGCTAAAAATAAGCATAAAGAGTGGAAAATTCAACCAAAAGCCATTGTATTCGGCTTTATCAGTGTCCAATTACCCGTTCACCAGAATTAGTTATTACCTATGCCAATTTTGATCTGTCTTTCCCTGTCTTGTCCTATCATTACATCCATAAATCAGTATAGAGTTCAAATTATCCAATGCATTTTAGAATAAGGAGTAGAAAATTAAGAGGAAAACTTGGGAAAAAGAGTGGAAAAATAGTGTCCATAGGGTGTCATTTTCCGCCCAAATTTCCCAACTGTCAAGATCTGATACCATCTCGAGTATTTCATTTTACAAGTATACGAGCATTGTGATTCCATCTGCGACTGCTTTTCGATTATGATAGGGGTAAGTTGGTAGCATGGATTATCTTCTGCTAACAAGTCTGTAGATACAAGGTTCAAACGTTCAGATTAGCGAATAGCGGAGGGGAGCATGACGAATTAGCGATCGGAGTGCTTTATTTAAATGGCGTTCAATAGAATTTGTTGTAAATTTATTTTTTGCCTGAAATAAGGCTGATCGTTTATGCAGCTTTTTTGGCTCCCTGGTATTGCAATATCCTAAATATCTAACATCCGTGCTAAAATAATCGTTTGATGCGGAGGAACGTCGAGGGGATGGTACCATCAAAGGGCATCGGGTCATCGAGGCCAGGGGGCCTAGGGGTCCATGTCTCTTCCAGGAGGTTAACCGAAGTTGGCCTGAGTGGGTCCTTGGTTGACCTGACGAGCCCTCGGTCAGCCTGAGCGAGCCTCGTTAGGCCTGGAGGGGAGCTCAGTCGACCTGAAGTGACACTCCGTCGACTTGAAGGAGTCATTCGTCCATCCGTGGGGTTCCAGTCGGCCTAAGTAGCCATTGTTTGGCCTGAGGGTTCCCCTGCCGACCTGAATGGGGGGGGGGGGGGGCTCAGTCGGCCTGATCGGCCTCAGGGCCCCCAGTCGGCTAGGGGGGGGGCATCGGTCGACTTGATCGAACCTCGGCCGGCTTGGCCGGCCGGCCCTTCGTCGGCATGAGGGGTGTCCAGTCGGACTGACGAGCTTTTCTTCGGCCTAAGGGGGCCTCTGTTAGCCTGGAGGGGTCCTCGATCGGCCTGGATGGAAGCTCGGTTGGCCTGAGGGGCCCTCGGTCGACTTTAGGGGTCCTCGATCGACTTGAGTGAGCCTCGGCCGGGATAAGGGGACCCTTGGTTGGCCTGAGGAGCTTTTGGTTCGGTCTGAGGGGCTCTTTGTCGGCCTGAGGGACCCTGTGCCGGCTTGAGGGGACCTAAGTCGGTCTAAGTGGCCCTCGTTATGCCTGAGGGGACCTCGGTCTGCGTGAGGGGACCCTGAGTGGGCCTGAGGACCCTCGCTTGGTCTGAGGGGCCTCGGTCAGCTTGAGGGGGCCCTCTGCTGGCCTGTGGAACCCTCGGTCGTCCTGAGTGGCTCTCGTTTGGTCTGAGGGGATATCAGTCAGCTTGAAGGGGCTTTTTCGGTCTGAGGGGTCCTTGGTCGACCTGAAGGGGCCATCGTCTGCCTGAGGGGGTCCTCTGACGGCTTTAGGGGGCTCTCGGTCGCCTTGAAGGGCCCTCGGTTGGCTTAGTCGACTTGAGAAGACCGTTTTCGGCCTAAAGGGTTTTCGGCCTTCGGTCAGTTTGAGGTGATTTTTCGACCTGTGGGGCCTTCGGTCAGCTTGAGGAGGCCTTTGGTTGGCCTGAGGGGCCCTTAGTCGGCCTGCGTGGCCCTCGGTCGGCCTATAGGGGTCCCTAGTGTGCCTGTGGGGCTCTTCTGTCTGCCTTAGGGGGCTCTCGGTCGACTTGAGAGGCCCTTGGTCGGCTGAGGGGGCCCTTGGTTGGCCTGAAGGATAACTCAGTCGGCCTGAGGAGACCATCGGTCGGCTCGAGTGGCTCTTGAGTCTTGCTAGGCCTGAGCGGGCCATTGTCTAGACCGGAAAGAACCCGGCGGTCTGAGAGGGGCCTCAGTTGGTTTGAGACAATATTTTCCAGGCCTCAGAGCCTCATAGGCTCCTTGTCGTTCTGAATTACCTTTGTCAGGCCTGAGAGGGCCCTGTGCCTGTCTGAGAGATATGTGTACCAGTTTGAAAGGACCCTTAATCGTCAGAGGGGGGGGGGGGGGGGGTTCAGGCCTAAGAGATCCCAAGTCCCTAAGAGAGGACCCTCCGCTTCTTTGAGAGGATTATCGGTCGACCAGAGATGACCACCGTCTGATCTGAGAGGGCCGTGCGCTTGTCTAAGAGGGTTATTGTGAGATTTGAGAGGGCCCTGTGCAAGTCTGAGAAAGCTCTCGGTCATTCTGGAGAGCCCTTAACCCTATTCCCTGCGGGGGCAGATTCTGCCCCCCCCCCCCCCCCGGTAGTTTTTTACTTGCCGTTTCTAAACCGTTAGGCCTAGCGTCCTGAAACTTTGTGACTTTTCCCAAAATTGAATGGCGCGTGTTGTGTCAAATTTTGAAAAATAGGTCCAGCAGAGGCGGTTCCAGGCTCCTGTTTTGGGGAGGGTGTTACGAATGCGGTTTTGCGGCGCATACTTCCTTCGTGGTTTGCAGTGCAATAAATGCGTCAGAAACAATTCCGATGCAATGCGCATCATAGATACTGGGATTGTACATATTTTTGGGCCAGAGGCGCACTCAGGAAAAAAAAATGGGAGGCGATACCCACCCTCAAATTAGGTCCAACTTCAAATTAGTAAGATGATAAAAGCGTTACGCGCATGGTGCCCCCCCCATGTTTTTTCCTGGATTCGCCTATGCGCAATATATCTAATTTAACTATATAAGCATATAATGCCCACATGTGACGTTCATGACGTCCCAAACAATCACGAGCATATTTTTTTCCTCTCAGAAAATCCCCCATTTTACATTCCCTGAATACGCCTATGATTTTTTTTTTTTTTTTGTCTTTTGATATATTAAAGACCAGTACATTGAAGCTCAAAAACGTTTTGGGCATGACAATCGGTCGAGCCACATGGCTTAAATGACCTTTCAAAAAACACCCAAAATTTCGGATTTGCTGCCCCTTGGCCCCCCATTTTTAAACAAAACAAAAATGTCTTGTCATGACGCATCGAATGGCACTTTCCCATCGAAATCGACCGAGCGGTTCTCAAGATCTCTGGGGGGGGGGGGGGCAGAATCTGCCCCCTCCCCTCCCCCGCAGGTTAACGTAATTCTGGCCGCCCGCAGGGAATAGGGTTAAACGGGCTGAGAGAGCCATGTCGGTCGGAAGCAGTCTTGCAGACTCGGAATCCGAGTCTATTGGAGTAGGTGATTTTTGCCGGAGTCGGAGTCAGTTATTTTTGCCAACTCCGGCTGGCATGTGAAAATTATGTATGAGGAACGCGTTTTTCAGATGCATTTTTAATTGGCCACCGATGGCCATAATTTAACATTTAACGGCTTCGAAATTGTGTTTGCTGTCCTTGTCAGTGTTTACCTATCAATTTCAGTTAACTAGTAATTTGTCAATTTTATGGGCTGAAAGAAGGAAATTGGAGATCAAAATGCTTTGGGTAGTTTTTCCTGTATGAAACGGAAAAAAATGGTTCCATAATTGTAATAATTGTAATAATTGTAATAGTTTTATAATAAGTATATTATATAATAATTATACACTATATATACATATACATATAGTATTGGACATATATATAGTATTGGACTTTAGTAAGTCAACTTGACCATTCGGCCGTTGCCCCCTCCCCTCAACCGATTTCATAAAGTTCCACCATACACAAAATGAAAGTGACATAAGGAGGCTTTCATAATTTTTTTAAACTTTCTGTGAAGAAAATTGAAAGAGCTCATTTTTAGGGAAACTTCTCCTACGCTAAAGTTGGGGGGTGCGTCCCCCCCCCCCCCCCCCCCCCACCTGTTCCCGGGCCCCTGACGAGCTCTCACAGAGCGAAACGGAGACGCGCAGGTCGGTAACGTGACGGTCCTGCGTCGCACACCGAGGGCGCTTCATAGGACGCTGCCGAGGAAATTCGCCGTATGAAAGCAGCATGGTTCTGCGGTGTGTCACTCCAGCACTCAAGTGTACTCAAGTGTACTCAAGCAGCGGATGCCTGGAGAAACCAACCGAACGCAACTGGCGCGTGACCTCGCTTTATGGCGCCATGATTCTCCTTGGTGCTCGTCTGTTGGTATTGCCTTACATACGTATGTCAGCACGTTTATTTTGTGGCCAAATGCAAGTAACAATCTCCATTGTAACGGTGTGACGTAATATCTCGTCACGGCACATACCTCCAGCTTTTCCGGTGTTCCTGGCGTTAACTTTAAAATACGAGGATACATTGGAGGGTGTCCACATTCTTATTTGAAGATAGATTGCCTAAAACCAGTAATGTTTTTGGGTCATGCAGCGGCATTGTGAAATGCGACTGGAAATTACTGAATAATTTTGCATTGCATTGCTAGAGTTTTGCCAAATTTAAAAGTTCTGCGATATTCCTGCTCGAAAGGCTCATCGCAAAGCCAACCGTCAAACGGCACAGCGCTACACATATGTAGACTCGCCAGCTGGCATGTCCTCGCCCGGCTGCCTGCCCTGCCCCCCCCCCCCCCCCCCAGTGGCTGCGGAAGAGGGAGCAGGGGGGCAGTTGCCTCCCCCCCTCCATTCAGCCGAGGGGCGCTTTGTGTTTGGCAGGGGCTGCTGGCCTGAGAGGGGGCGCTCTTGCCGCCTGCGAAGGGGCGCTCTTGCCGCCTGTGAAGGGGCGCTCTAGCCGCCTGAGAAATGGCGCTCTGGCTGCCTAAGAGGGGCGCTCTGGCCGCCTGAGAGGGGGCGCTCTTGGCGCCTGAGAGGGGCGCTCTGGCCGCCTGAGGGGGCGCTCTGGCCGCCTGAGAGGGCGCACTCTGGTCACCTGAGAGGGCGCACTCTGACCGCCTGAGAGGGGGCGCTCTGGCTGCTTGAAAGGGGACGCTCTGGGCGCCTGTGAGGGGGCGCTCTGGCCGCCTGAGGGGCGACCTGGCCGTCTGTGTTTCAAGGCCTTATCTTACATGGATTTGAAAGGAAATAGTATCCGTTCACGAAAATACATGATAATTTGGATGAAGCAATATGCCAAACGTTTACATTTGATACACAAAAGCGTAGACTTCAACAGACCATAATTTAGCAGACTTGTAAATCGTGAGATAGAAGCAAGTTCGATTGAAACCCTGTCGGATCTTTATATACAAAAAAAAAATTCAATGATCAACAAGGCTTAAGAAAACATTCCTTTCGTTAGACTTTCGTTAGGTTGTTTATATCTACGCGAAGTTAAAGTTTCAACCGATTCTATGCAGTTTATGAAACACTTGTGTACGTTCCACTTCAAATTTTCTGTGACGCACGCATCCCTATTTCAAAGACAGGATAAACCATAAAATATGTTACAAGCGTTTTGTGAAAAATAAAAGATTTGGATCCGCTTGGAATGGTTTCGTTATAATTTTTTTGCAGCCTTCGTACGTGTTCTTGGCACGGCTTTTCTCCGTATATTTTGACAATGCAAGGGGCGGGGCCGGTGGGGCCGCATTTGGAAGCGTTCGTACGTGGATCAGTTGGAACGTTTTCTCTTCTCTCGTTGAACGTTTTTTTTCTTCTGTGTTCGTACGTGCTGTTGGAACGTTTTTTCTCCGTATTTTTGACATTTGCAAGGGGCGGGGCCGCGCAAATACATCGGACAACTTATTTACGCCATAGGGTTAGGTTTTATCTACGATATGGTCTGGGGGCCCGTGGGTGGCGACAGCCCTCCCCCCCCCCCCCCCCCCGTAGGTCGCAGCGCAGCGAGCGAATGCGAGCGGAGCGTTCTAAACGTGGGTCCCTTTGGCCGTAATTGATGTAAAGTTCAGTCAGGTTCGATTATGTTATAACAATTTTGTAATAACAATTTTATCATTACAATTTTGTAATCACAATTTTGTAATTACTTTTGTATTCCAATATTGTAATAACATATCGAACCCAGCGAAAATTAGCCTGCCTACGCATTGTTATTTATTATGAAGGCATATAATGTTTCATGCACTCTATCTTTTTGCGAATATGTACCAAATATGTACCAAACGTCTATGAATAATGAACAAGCATTTGACAAAAGTACATTGAAATCGGCAGTTTAACTTGGCCCCGGACGGCGAACTATTTAGTGTTCCCGACTTATTATATATATATATATATATATATATATATATATATATATATATATATATATATATATATATATATATTAAAAAAAATATATATATATTTTTTTATATATGTGTGTGTGTGTTTTTCCCATCAATTTTCAACAAACAGGTATTTAATATATTACAATGCACACATGAAACATATATCTAAACTGTTTATCCATAATCAATCAATAAACGTTTCAGAAAACCGTGATGCATTTCGCGGATTAACTTGGCCAAGGACGGCGACGTATTTAGTGTATGCGATTTGTTTCATTGACCAATCAGGGACGTTGACACGCTTCCTGGAGAACTTACTTCATTGCTGACCTTGTGACTTGTTTACAAATAACATTAAAACCAGAGACAGTGATGGATTATACTGTTCGCCACCATATGTTAGTACATATTTTTCAATTTTTCCATAATTTAATTTTTGAAATAGAAAATGTTGTTATTTCACCTTTAAGTTGAGGCACGATCAATTTGAAACCATACATGTGTCACAGAAAAATGCAGATACATAAATCAAAAGGTGAATATTTCACTTTAATACATGTTATTGTTTGTATGTAGTTTATCCCAGGGAAGCGCCACTTATTTTGTACATCTCAATTCAGCTGAATGTTCCTAAAACTATGCATACTGCATACCAGGGTATAACCACGGTAAAACTATTGAATGTGTTATGTGTTACTCATTATTGGGACACAGTCAATGACACGTGTGCTCTCGTACCGTTTCATATTTCAAACCTGTTTTAGCTTTACCAGAGCGCGCCCGCTCGGTCATCGCCCAAGAAGGCGTTTTACTGGTATAATATTGAGGCCTAAATCCGAGGAGATATCATTTCGCGACATTTATTTGTTGGGGGGGGGGGGGTTCGGGGCGCACTGGGCTTCTTTGCCCCTCCCCCCATCCGAAAATACCTTCCGCCGACACTGCCCCCCCCCCCCCCCCCCCCCCTGGTCACTCGTCTGAAGGTTCTCCCCGTCTCCCCCTCCCCGGCTCCTCGTCTGCCCCCTCCCCGTCTCCTCGTCTGCCCCCTCCCCGTCTCCTCATCTGCCCCCTCCCCGTCTCCTCGTCTGCCCCCTCCCCGGCTGCTCGTCTGCCCCTCCCCGGCTGCTCTGTCTGCCGGTTCCCCCTGGTTGCTCCTCCCTCACAGCCGGGACACGGCTCCTCGGCGATACAGCTGCAGCACCACAGCGTGAACACAATGCACCACCCGTAACCGGCCGTACACAGTCGCTTCACAGTCGCTTCCGCCACCGTGCGGCACACTCACGCCAGAGGTAAACGGCACAGCTGATGGGTAACTCCACGGTACGGGGTAACAAACCGGTACGGGTAACACCACGGAGCCGGGAAACACCACGGTAAGGGGCAACACCGCGGTAAAGGGCATCACCACGGTAGGGGATAACTCCGCGCGGGGTAATATCATGGTGAGGGACGGGTAAACACCACGTTACAGGGTATTACACGGTGCGGGGTAACGCCACGGTGCGGGGTAACGCTATTGTGTATGGTAACGCCACGGTGCATGGCAACGCCACGGTACGGAGTAACGCCACGGTGCGGGGTAACGCTACGGTGCATGGTAACGCCACGGTGCGGGGTAACGCCACGGTGCATGGTAACGCCACGGTGCGGGGTAACGATATGGTGCATGGTAACGCCACGGTGCGGGGTAACGATATGGTGCATGGTAACGCCACGGTGCGGGGTAACAATATGGTGCATGGTAACGCCACGGTGCGGGGTAACGATATGGTGCATGGTAACGCCACGGTGCGGGATAACGATATGGTGCATGGTAACGCCACGGTGCGGGGTAACGATATAGTACGGGGTAACGCCACGGTGCGGGGTAACAATATGGTGCATGGTAACGCCACGGTGCGGGGTAACGATATGGTGCGGGGTAACGCCACGGTGCGGGGTAACGATATGGTGCGGGGTAACGATATGGTGCAGAGTAACGCCACGGTGCGGGGTAACACTATGGTGCGGGGTAACGCCACGGTGCGGGGTAACACTATGGTGCATGGTAACGCCACGGTGCGGGGTAACGATATGGTGCATGGTAACGCCACGGTGCGGGGTAACGCCACGGTGCGGGGTACCGATATGGTGCATGGTAACGCCACGGTACCGTGTCCATAGGCTTAGGAACAGGGGCAGGGGGGGCATCCCCTCCCCCCCCCCCCCCCCCCAAAAAAAAAAAAAGATTTTAACATTAAGCCATGGGCATTGCATGGAAAGAATCGGCTTCAGAATGCCTCCGCCCCCCCCCCCCCCTCCCCAACTTGAACATATTTTCTACGCCCCTGGGCGTGCCCCTCAGTTTTCCTACTTACAATGCTCAAACATCCTTGCTTCAAGGTTTATGGTGCGTGATTACGGAAACTTCTGTCCTACTTTATCTCCTTTCTTTACTGCTCTGTTTACGTAGACCACTTCCCACAAAGGTCACCAAAAATTGTACAAAAAAAAAACTGATTGTTCGTTCACGCCACGAGTTCACAAAACCACTGAAAGCCGAACGGGACCTTGACGCGTTTCAGCAGACAACAGACGTCGGCACGTGCCGGAAGCGGCCAGCACCGCAGCTCCGGAGAGCCATTGACTCGTGCCCAAACAGCGCAGTCACCGGCTGCGTCACGGCGTCCTTTATCACCCTGCGTCACGGCCAGTCTGTGGTCCGTCACGGACACCGGGTGACGCGCGCGACAGTCACACCGGGTCCGTTCGTCACGGACACTCTCAGCTGTGGTCCGTGTGAAGGCCGGGTTGTCCGGTAGCACAGGGGACTGTCCGGTAGCACAGGGGACTGTCCGGTAGCACAGGGGGACTGTCCGGTAGCACAGGGGGACTGTCCGGTAGCACAGGGGACTGTCCGGTAGCACAGGGAACCGTCCGGTAGCACAGGGGGACTGTCCGGTAGCACAGGGGGACTGTCCGGTAGCACAGGGGGACTGTCCGGTAGCACAGGGGACTGTCCGGTAGCACAGGGGACTGTCCGGTGGCACGGGGGACTGTCCGGTAGCACAGGGGGACTGTCCGGTAGCACATGGGACTGTCCGGTAGCACAGGGGACTGTCCGGTAGCACAGGGGACTGCCCGGTAGCACAGGGGGCTATCCGGTAGCACAAGGGGACTCGTGGGTAGAAGTTGAGCAGATCGATTGAAAGAACAAATGAAAGTTATTTAGAGGAGAACGGGGAACAGCTGCTCTCATTAGCAAACACCGCTCACCTTAACACGTGAGTTACATGGGGTGGGTGGGGGTATCTCTCTCGCAATACCTATTTGGCAATATCTCACTAACTAGAGCAGTATCGTCACCAAACTTTCAGTACCCTTTCTCACATAATTTCACATATGTTGACTGCAGGGTGAAAATGAGGTCATGATAAGTCAACCGGAAATGACGTCAGAGCGAAGTCATACTTTACAGTTTTTGTTGAAAGATAGGGGCTTACGAAAAACGCTGTTGAAAGTAGAATTTTGAGGATAAAAAAAACATAATCTGAACCATTTGAATGGATGGATTTCTGAGGTCAGGACCTGCGCAAAGCAGAGCTGGTTGCGCAGGCCCTGACCCCACCATCCGATCGGGCAATCCCTGGTAGCCGGCAGTATTTAGAGGCGAAAGTTGTACGTGCCCAAACATACCTGGACACGGTCCGTCCCGCCCTCTGACCTCGAGTGCGACCGCTGCCACGGGCCAGACCAGCCCAGCCAGGGGCAAATAGCGAGCGCCGAAGCGACTCGAACCCGGCCTGCCACACCGGATGAGATCAAAAGCACATCGCTCTCTCTACTGAGCTATAGGGGCGAACAGAAGGTTAACTCAATCAGGCACGTAGCCAAGGGGGGGGGGGGGGGTGCGGCCACCAGGGCCCTCTCTGAAAGACCACCCTTGGACGTTCAAAAGAGTCCTGTGCATGTCAGACCGAAAGGGTCCCTGAGCGGGTCAGCGGGCCCCCTGAACACGTCGAATCGGCCCCTAGCCCCTGGGCAGATCGAGAGGCCCATGAACATGTCGGCAGGACGACAAAGCGGCCAGCGCAGTCTCTTGCCAGGTCATAAGGGCCCTGAGCAGGTTGGACTTTGGAGGGCCCCTGGACAGACCAGAGGGTCCCTGGGAAGTTAAAAGGGCCCCTGTGCAGGTCAGAGGGGCCCCTGACCAGACCGAAAGGGCCCATAGGTGGGTCAGAAGGGCCCCTGAACATGCCGATTGGGCCCCTAGTCAGCACGGAGGGCCCCCAGGGCAGGTCGGAGGGCAATCGGAGCATGTCGCAAGGCAACAAAGCAGCCAGCGCAGTCCCTTACCAGGTCGGAAGAGCCCCTTAGCAGGCTGGAGGACCCCTGGAGAGACCAGAGGGCTCCTGGAAAGTTAAAAGGGCCCCTGTGCAGATCGGAGGGGCCCCTGACCAGACCGAAAGGGCCCCTGGGCGAGTAAGAAGGGCCCCTGAACATGCCGAATTTGCCCCTAGCCAGCACGGAGGGGCCCCGGGGCAGGTCGGAGGGCCCGTTGAGCACGTCAGCAGGGCGACAAAGCAACCAGCGCAGTCCGACCAGAAGAGTCGCTGGGCAGATCAGAGGGGCTCCTGGGCAAGTCAGAGGACCCCTGGCTAGACCGAAAGGGTCCATGGGCCGGTCGGAAGGCCCAGGGGGGCTGGGCAGATCGGAGGGGCTCCTGAGCATGTTGGCAGGGCGACAAAGCAGCCAGTGCAGTCCCTGGCCAGGTCGGAAAGACCTCTGAACAAACCGAATGGCCCCTTGACACACAAGAGGTGCTTCTTGGAAGGTCAGAGGAGTCCCCGGTCAGACCGGAAGGGCCAAAAGCACGTAGAGATCCCAGATGAAGATTAAATACAAAGAGGACTTACTCCACAAGAAACATATTAAAAGCGGAGCTTTCGGGTATATTGTAACACCCTTCGTCAGGGTGTTACAATATAACCGAAAGCTCCGATTTTATTTTTTCTTGTAGAGTAAGACCTCTTTGTATTTAATTACGAGCGAGCTCGCTCGTCCTTCCGTGGTGTATGCGAAACATCTGATGTGAGCGGCCCGGCCCGGCCCGGCCCGACCCGACCCGTCGCGACGCTTTTGAGCTAATATCTCTGCAACCATACGTCCGATTGACAAGCGGACTTCTTTGCTGAGCAGCCCCATCTAACCTACCCTGTTTGAGACCAGTGTCGATGCATGCGGGTGACTACCACTGCGTGGCGCGTGCCGCGTGAGGCGTGTTGAAAAGTGTTTTCTCGCACTAACTCCGCAACGGCTGGGCAGATTATGTGCAAATTTCGTGTGTGGTTAGGGACCCCTCAGCCGCCACTTGCACACAACTCAGGGGTGGGGAGACTGCACGTGTGCACGTGCACACCCCTATTATATATCTCAGGAACGGCTGAGCCGATTGTGTTCAAATTTGGTATGTGGTTAGGGACCTCTCAGCCCCCACTTTTCCACAAGTCAAAGGTGGGTGCCTCTGCACGTGCCCACGTGCACACCCCTATTCTGTATCTCAGGAACGGCTGAGCCGATTGTGTTCGAATTTGGTGCATGATTAGGGACCTCTCAGCCGCCGCCTTTCCATAAGTCAGAGGTGGGGTGGCTTTGCACGTGCGCACGTGCACACCCTATTATATATCTCTGGAACGGCTGAGCCGATTGTGTTCAAATTTGGTGTGTGTTAGGGACCTCTCAGCCCCACTTTCCCACAAGTCAAAGGTGGGTGCCTCTGCACGTGCGCACGTGCGCACCCTTTTTCGTATCTCAGAAACTACTCGCCCGATCGAGTTGAAATTCCCCATACATTTCCTTCGCGCTCGCTCGTTCATCGCCAACTACGGCGCCTTACTGGTATATATCACCCACTCCACATCATGTCTTTTCGCGGATCCCAGATGAGTCCCTCAACAGGTCGGAAGGGCGTTGAAAAGGTCGGAGCCCGGAGGGGCCCCCAGACGATCTGAAGGGACCCTGGGCCTTTCAACAGTAAGATTGCAGTTGTCCAGGGAATACAACTCAAAATTTTCGCGCCGCTCCGCGGCGCAATTTAACTACGAATTACATTATATACGGGTTAGAAAATGAAATCGGCCCATTTATCGGCGCATTTATGTGTTATGTTGCTGCTTTCCTATATAATTGGACAAAATAGTTCACTTTAGCACTTTTTTACCGCACTTTTAAACGCACAATAACATTTTTAGAGGTCCGCACCATACGCAATGCGACGCATTGATGAGAAAGCATATCCAGGGCATAAGACTCAAAACTTTCGCGCCGCTCCGCGGCGCAATTTGTTTAAAGGGAAATAATGACCTTTTGATTTTGTTAGCAACAATTTCTTAGGCTACCGCTATGGTTTTAAAATCATTTTATTTAAATTTAAGAATTAAATAAAATTATTCCCAAATTCGAAGTTGTAAGTTTGGGAAAAATACAAAACAAGTACCTTGTGTACTTCATGAAGGTCATTGCCAAATTCGCCCTTCCCTACCATTGTTTACATCGATTGAGGCATTTTTGGAGGCTCTGTGACATTTCCGATCAAACTGAGCGCTGCTCGGACACACGCTAGTAGCGCTTTCGTTCTCCATGGCAACCAGGCGTCAGCCAATCAAAAGCCAGAAAGGGAATACGGCTTTTCATTGGCTCACGCCTGGTTGCCATGGAGAACGAAAGCGCTACTAGCAACAACTCGCCACAATGGTTAAGTGCGCCGAGAAGCATGACAATGCTTTGTAAACAAATCGCCGACGCTAAATAGGTCGCCGTCGATGTGCATCGATGAGCTTCCGATTTGATTGCCAGTTTTGTGTTATTGTTTGTTAGTTTTTGGGGGGAAAATCATTATTTTTCATGATAATATAAAGCATAGTGTTATATACAGCCACAGACAAATTATACAATACTCCTAATGTTGAAAACAAATGAATTTATTTTCAAAAATTGAGGGTCGCAACCACTAACTATGCCGCCGTTGATGTGCATCGATGAGCTTCCGATTTTATTGCCACTTTTTCCAATCGCTGTTAGTTTTAGAAGATCGCCGGGCATATAATCACAACAAGCAGAACGCACAATATATTTTCCACTCCATTGCGTTAAAAAAAAATACGGGAAAAGCCCGCAGTTTGATGAGGACCAAAAGTACTTGCAAGTACCGGTCGTTAAAAGTGTGGAACGCTTATCAACTTTAACTTGAAATATCTTTCGGTAGGAAAGTTTTCATGCAAAATGTGATGAATTTACAATATATTTTGGTCTCGTCTGGCGATTTCAAGTGCTAACTCCATTTTTGTGGAAAAAGGTCATTATTTCCCTTTAAGAGTTCCAGGTCTTGAGCTTAAAAAAATATTGCAAGTTAGTATAGCTGATTCCAAATTGGTGTCGCTGGTTCCAAAGTTAATATGGCAGTTTGCTAACCCCAGCTCCTAAAAGTTGGTATGGCCCATGCCATACATGTCATACTGCATTCTCCATCCTTGTAACGTGCCTTTTCATCCATTTGGTTTGGCCCTTTTAAGGCTTGGGAAGGAAGCCCCCCCCCCCCCCTGGACGAAATCCTGGCTACGTGCCTGAACTCAGTTGTAAAATATTAAATGACTCACGGTCACAATAGACGCAGCTATCAAATGTTCTCAGATTTTTTCCTGAACATTTCACATTTCAAAATTTCTGAAACGAAAATAAAATATTGGTGTCATATTTAAAAAAAATCAAACAATCAACAACAAAAACGGAATATACAATGGTGGAGACTACGATGAATGTGTGTACACAATTTGCAGTGGACATGATCAAAAATGGCCGACTTATTGTCTTTCAAAGACAAAAATCGGACACTTTTTTTTACCAAGCGGGTCAACAAAGTGATCAGAGGGCATCGCATCACAGGTTGACTGGTTGTTGTCAGGCCATCGTACTTCTCACAGCAATTCGACGCTTCCCATAGCTTGGAACAGGCCGCGAGCCGAACATACCACATTCACGGTATTTGCGGTATAGTCGTTACGCCCTGGTGTATGACTGGTCTGGGGATCAGCGTATGACTGAGCAGGGGATCAGCGTATGACTGATCTGGGGATCAGTGTATGACTGAGCAGGGGATCAGCGTATCACTGAGCAGGGGATCAGCGTATGCCTGAGCTGGGGATCAGCGTGTGGCTGGCCTGGGGATCAGCGTATGGCTGAGCTGGGAATCAGCGTATGGCCTGGGGATCAGCGTATGGCTGGTCTGGGTATCAGCGTATGACTGGTCTGGGGATCAGTGTATGACTGAGCTGGGGATCAGCGTATGGCCTGGGGATCAGCGTATGACTGAACTGGGTATCAGCGTAAGACTGAGCAGGAGATCAGCGTATGACTGATCTGGGTATCAGCGTATGACTGGGCTGGGGATCAGTATACGACTGAGCTGGGGATCAGCGTATGACTGGTCTGGGGATCAGTGTATGACTGAGCAGGGTATCAGCGTATGCCTGAGCAGGGGATCAGCGTATGACTGGCCTGGGTATCAGTATACGACTGAGCTGGGGATCAGCGTATGGCTGAGCTGGGGATCAGCGTATGACTGAGCTGGGGATCAGCGTATGACTGAGCTGGGGATCAGCGTATGACTGAGCTGGGGATCAGCGTATGACTGAGCAGGGGATCAGCGTATGACTGGCCTGGGTATCAGTATACGACTGAGCTGGGGATCAGCGTATGGCTGAGCTGGGGATCAGCGTATATGACTGAGCTGGGGATCAGCGTATGACTGAGCTGGGGATCAGTGTATGACTGAGCTGGGGATCAGCGTATGACTGAGCTGGGGATCAGCGTATGACTGAGCAGGGGATCAGCGTATGACTGATCTGGGTATCAGCGTATGACTGGCCTGGGGATCAGCGTATGGCTGAGCAGGGGATCAGCGTATGGCTGAGCTGGGGATCAGCGTTTGGCCTGGGGATACATTTGTGACCAGCCTGCTGGGGAGAAACGTGTGACCTGAGGGCACTGACCTCTGTCGGCGCTGGTGTGCAGTATGGCGCTCAGTATCATCAGCGTGCCTGCCACCATTCTGCCTGCCACCATGGTCCGACCGATCTGCTGCCGAGCTGTCCGCGTCCGTCCGCGTCCCTCCTCTGCCACCTGCCACCTGCCACCGGACACCGGACACCGGACACCGGACACGGACACCGGACACCGGACACCGGACACCGCAACCCGAGACGCCGGCCACCGAGAGCAGCTCCGCGCTCCTCCGCTGTCCGCGCTCCTCCGCCGTCTCCACCGCAGTCCGCGGAGAGACCAGTTTGTCCGGGCGGGCGGCGCGGCGTTTCTCCAACGGAACCGGGCTCCGAAGCCGGTGCGCGCGGCGTGCTGCGGATGACGCGACTGCCGGAACGGCGGCGTCGACACCGCCACGCCGCGCGCTCCGTCACGGCTCGTCACACCGTCACACGTCACATCGTGTCACACCGGCCGCCTGGCCCACAGCGGACGCAGCACGGAAGGACGCGGAATTCCCGGGAGGGCGTTTTTGGCGATTTTCCGTGAGGGGATCCGCGTGGAAATGTGAAATAAAAGTCCTCGATGGTGCGCGTAGTGGTCGATATGGTGACGTTTATTCAGGCAGTGTGCTTCCTCGGACATGGCGCTGAAAGAGGAAAGCGTGCCAAGAACGCAACCACTGACGGATCCAGTGGGGGGGGGGGGGGGGGGACATATAGGCCATGACTCCAAACAAAACGCCTGAAATTAACACATTTTCTGACTTAAAAGAAATAAACGTTGATTGAGGAAAGTTTGTTTTAAATCAACTAGCATTGCACAAGGAAGAGAAATTAAGGTGCTCACAAACGAGCGTGACTACTCACATCCATCAGAGCACTCTTCTGTCCAAAGACAGAGTTTCGATACAACTACAGCACGGACAAATGTTTAAATACACGTACCTTAAAACCATGACTGAAGCTTTTTAAAAGTTGGTGTGACAAAATGGCGGTTTCACTGCTGGAAACTCCACTTTTTCATACATGGACCCATGGTGGTTACATAGCTGGAAATGCCCTTTTTAACATGAGAATGCTGGAAATACCCTTTTTAATATGATACCTACCTAATTCCTTCCGATCTAGCAAAAGTTGGTGGGACCCAGCACAAAGTTGTCGGGCTGGTTGGTGGTGCCCCACCAACACGAGGTTGGTGGGCAGTGACCTAACCAACTGAATAGGAAACTTCGTCCGTGCCTAACAACCTGTGATCACTTGACTCACTGGCGGATCCAGAACGGTGGTGGTGGTGGGGGGGGGGGGGGGGATCCCCAAAAGTTTCGCACAATTCTGAAAACTCATCGGATTTGGCTTGCTGGTGCATTGATAGCTGATTTAAAACAAACTTTCCTTAGTAAAAGTTGCTTAGATTTTCTTCTATATCAGAAAATGTGTCAATTTTGCGCCGATTTCAGGCGGTTGGGGGGGGGGGCTTGGTCCCTTTGCCCCCTGGGTCCGCCAGTGACTTAACCTGTGACCAAAACGCGACTTCACGCTCGTCTAGGCCTCGCCATATGCATAACAAATATTTACAAAATGGCACAAAAGGCTGCTATACAAGTGCCAACACGGCTTACTGACACGTTCAAATATTTACCAGCTAAAAGCATTCCTGAGCTTCAGAAGACATCAGGTTAATGCTATCAGCACATTATCATAGTCAATCAACGCGGGCTGCCCGGAGATGTCTGAAATGAATGGCACCCTATCAGCACATTATCATAGTCAATCAACGCGGGCTGCCCGGAGATGTCTGAAATGAATGGCACCCTATCAGCACATTACCATAGTCAATCAACGCGGGCTGCCCGGAGATGTTTGAAATGAATGGCACCCTATCAGCACATTACCATAGTCAATCAACGCGGGCTGCCCGGAAATGTTTGAAATGAATGGCACCCTATCAGCACATTATCATAGTCAATCAACGCGGGCTGCCCGGAGATGTCTGAAATGAATGGCACCCTATCAGCACATTATCATAGTCAATCAACGCGGGCTGCCCGGAGATGTCTGAAATGAATGGGACCCTATCAGCACATTATCATAGTCAATCAACGCGGGCTGCCCAGAGATGTCTGAAATGAATGGGACTCTATCAGCACATTATCATAGTCAATCAACGCGGGCTGCCCGGATATGTTTGAAATGAATGGCACCCTATCAGCACATTATCGTAGTCAATCAACGCGGGCTGCCCGGAAATGTCTGAAATGAATGGCACCCTATCAGCACATTATCATAGTCAATCAACGCGGGCTGCCCGGAGATGTTTGAAATGAATGGGACTCTATCAGCACATTATCGTAGTCAATCAACGCGGGCTGCCAGGAAATGTTTGAAATAAATGGGACCCTATCCGCACATTGCATATCTCGACCAAGTTTCGGAACGGACGGAAAATGACATTACTTTCTGACGGCAAATCTCTTCACGCTGACGCATCATCTACGACAGTCGACAGCAAACATCGCCAAACACGTTTGTTACTGCAAAACCTTGACCTTGACGGAATACACAAACACGAACGGTAGACAAAGAGCAATAACACTTTGCAGTTTGCAAAGGCAAAGTGGTACACAAATGGCAAAACACCCAACTCATTATACTTTCGTTATTTGGTATCCAGCCTCCAGGAGGACCATTTTCGGCCGAATTTACCAGACACGCACAACCTGACACAGCCAACCGCATGTTGGCTTTGTGACACACAAAACGACGTAACGAAAATGGAGATGGCGGACTAGTGAACAAGGTTCTGGATAGTGGATAGCGGATAGTGGATAGCAGACAATGGAAAGTGGATACGGATATCTTTCAGCTCACGCCACTGCAATCCATAGAGCAGATGTGAGTCGCCGACGAAAGCTCTTGTTCGAGAGATTAGGAGATGGAGCCGATGACCCCGCCCAGATCAAGGAAGGGCATATTCCGATGAGATCAGTACTTACTCCGATTTAGAGGAAATAGTTCACCTTGGAAATTTTTTACCCAACACGATTTGATTATATTTTGTAACACAATTTCTTTTTATATTGTCAAAAATGGCCTTATATCGCGCCGATTCAGGACAGAAGGCCGTACATTTGTATTGTTGACCAAAACTATATGCATACTCTCTGAGTCAGAGTCCTGACGTCACGCGAATGTAAAAAATGGTTCAGCCAATCAGATTCGAAAGTAGTCGCGTAAAGATAGACTCGCATTGGAGATGTGCCAACCGGCGGCCGGCGATCGCTTGCTAGCACCAGCTGCAAGCTGATTGGCTGATGGTATAGCCTCTGCCCGGGCTAGAACCAGTACAACATTGTTTCGCCAGCACCGCATTCCTTCGCCCAAAACTCAAATATATTCGGCTGGAGAGTCTTTTCAGTCAAGAAAACTTGCAGATAGGGGTTTCCCAACACGGGCTACAAAACTGCTATCTCAGTTTAAAACTAATGTTTAAGGTGAACTATTTCCTTTAAAGAGACACTGTCTCTTTAAAGTACAATTTGATATGTTAAAGGAAATTGTTCACCTTCAACATTAGTTTTAAACTGAGAGAGCAGTTTTGTAGCCCGTGTTGGGAAACCCCTATCTGCAAGTTTTCTTGACTGAAAAGACTTTCCAGCCGAATATATTTGATTTTTTTTGGCGAAGGAATGCGGTGCTGGCGAAAGAATGTTGTACTGGTTCCAGCCCGGGCAGAGGCATACCATCAGCCAATCAGCTTGCAGCTGGTGCTAGCAAGCGAACCACCGGTCGCCGGTTGGCACATCTCCAATGCGAGTCTATCCTTACGCGACTACTTTCGAATCTGATTGGCTGAACCATTGTTTACATTCGCGTGACGTCAGGACTCTGACTCAGAGAGTATGCATATAGTTTTGATAAACAATACAAATGTACGGCCTTTTGTCCTAAATCGGCGCGATATAAGGCCATTTTTGACAATATAAAAAGAAATTGTATTAAAAAATATCATCAAATCGTGTTTGTTAAAAAAAAATCCAAGGTGAATTTCCTTTAACCCGCGCGGCGCTGGGGGGTAAATTTTACCTCCCCCTCCCCTCCCGGATTTTCTCAGTAACTTGAAAACTATGAAATATATAACAGTCAAACTTATGGTACCTTATGGTGCATCAATTCTACGTCTTCTGCCATTTTTTTTTTATTCGTGAAAAAGTCCGGGAGATAATAACGTTTTAGTGACGTCATGTCATTTTTCGTGAGAAAAAACGTTAAATGTTTGGAAAATCGTAGAAAATAGCGTGTTAATGCAACTCGCAAATAAAAGGCTTCAAAAGAAAGGAAATCACATTGTCTTTAAAATGGCTATCTCGGATTTGCAAAATGTTAGATTTTTGACCCTCAAAAATGCAAAACAAAAATGTTTTTGGGGAAGAATTTCCACAAAAGTTTTTGTTTTGAAGACTTTCAAAAACCGGAAGATATATTAGAGAGCCGAGTATGAACGATGCTGAAACCAAAATTTCAAAACAATATCTTTATTTTTGACTGACATAGCTCTCGAAGTATAAGGAACTCATGACGTCATTTTGTGAAATTGCGTTTTTGGGCTTTTACGGACCAGATACAGACAAATAAATGCCACCACTGTATTTCTAAGACAAAACTAGTCTAGAAACATGCAATGTTTATTTAGATTAATAAATATCAAATATTGTCCTTATTGTGACCTGACCTTGACCTGAGGGCCATTATATGGGGCCAGGCTGTGCAAATGGCTGCTTCTATCGAATTATACGTGTAAAATAACCCATACAACTTGTGACGCATGGCTTTCGTAGACCTGTGACCTTTTGTGACCTGACCTTGACCTTTGCTTACAATTTCACTTTTACTTATGCAGGATATGCATTATACATTTGGGAGCACTTTGTGGGATAATAGTTGCAATATAAGGCTTTGGATGGAAAGTATAGCCTAAAAACTCAAATACTTAAATTTTGACACTTGACCTGACCGTGACCTGACATGTGGCTTTATTTTAAGAATTTCGGATATGCGTTAGATTCTTCTCACTGAGAGATTTCGATCGTCGCCTTGCGCGGCTCGCTGCGGTTATTGGTTTGGAAGATACGAGGGGGGGGGGGGGTAAAATTTACCCCCCCAGGACCGGGCGTTCGGATGGAGACTCCAGCGCCGCGCGGGTTAACTGGAACAAACGCTTTCATAATCCATATGTGTAGTGGTGCGTAGAAATCGTAAACAGTTTTTAGATTCTTATGAAAAAAAATGTGTTTTTTTTTCATTTCCGCTGCTTGGGTAAGCCTTTGAGGACGATTGAAAATCATAAGTAGTCCTTAGAACTTGTTTAAGCCAGTTTTTGCGATATCATCCGATATAGGCAGTGTCCCTTTAAAGGGACTGTCCCACCTTTGTGAAAGTTGTCGAATCACACTTAATTGTATGTCTACATGTCAGGCGAGGTCAGCTGAACATGTTCGTGAACTTTTTCCGAAAAAAATTGCTTATCTTGGAAGATAATGAACTTTTAGTTTTAAGCGGAAAGTTGGGTTGGTGACGTCATATTTTTTGTTTTTAATAACAGGGAAATCCTTTGTGCTGCCAAATGTATGGCACAAGTTTTTGTCGACATCTATTGCGCAGAGAAAGCGAACCAACCGGTGTCTAGATTGGCTTAGATTGCGAACCACCCGGGGATCGAGAAATGAAAGACGAAAATATTCCAAGGCTGACCTTAAAACAAGTCGACTATCATTATCAGTGTGGTAAAGAGACGACGCTGTCGGTTTAGAGGCCCTATTCAAATACACATGGGCCTTATTTTTTACAGATGTCAAAATCAAACTCGAATATCTTTTTGATTAGATCATTGTGGTTGTTTTAACTGCTACCATACTTAATTCAAATGTCAAGCCATCACAATGGCTATCTCAACTCAAATATAATGTTAAGGTGGGATAGTCCCTTTAACGCCCAGGGAATAAATGAGACAAAGCCCCCGGGTCTGGCCACTTGTCAATCTTGACTCCATCATATTGCATCGAGACGCAAATAAGATAGTCGCCGGCATTATTAAGCTGCCTGATGCTGGTAACTACGATCATCGCACTATCGAACTGTGCGGGGACCGAGGCCGGCGCAATACGCTCTGCTTAGAGAACGGCCGTCTGGTCCCAAATCACATTCAAGCAAAAGTTTTGAACACTCTTTAATGGCGCGACGGTATGTAGATTTATGTTGTGTGCCTACTTCAATGACTCCGCACATTAGCAAAACATAGACGACATGAAACGGAATGCTTGTAAAATTGCCATTATTCGCAATTTCTTCATGTCAAACACACATTCCCAGATTATTGAATGGATGTTGGATGATGAATGTCTCCCAATAGCTTTCCGTAGAATATCCTTGACGAGTTAAAACGGACAATGCAAACAATTTCGCTCGTCTTGCAGACTGCAGTACAAAGCGAAAGCACTAAGCACTCACTGCAGTCAAATCATACTGCAACGAAAATGCGACGTGCGGGCGATTCATGCAATTCAATCCAATTATTGAATCATGGAGCCTATCGTTGCTATGATTTTCCTAAAAAAAATGTACTTTAGCACTGAGGAATAAACACCGATTTCATATTCACCGAAACTTTCCTTTAACCCGGCATTGACTGGGGTCTCAGCAGAACACCATTGACTGGGGGGGGGGGGGGTCGTTAAACGCCCCCCCCCCCCCCCGGTTATCTTCCGAACCAATGATCGCAGCGAGACGCACAAGGATGAGACGAATCTAAAGCATACTCAAAAATATAAAAGTGATGTCAGGTCACGGTCAGGTTAAAGGTCAAAATAGACGTATTTGAGTTTATGGGCCATACTTTCCATCCAAAGCCTTCGACTGCGACCATGATCACCCAAAGTGCTCTCAAAGGCATGACACACATCCCGCATGAGCTGAAGTGAGATTGTTGGTAAAGGTCAAGGTCAAGGTCAGGTCACAAAAGGTCACTATGCGCAAAATATCTACGAAAAACATGCAACACATGTTGTATGGGTTATTTGCCACGTAGAGTTCGATAGTGATATTAATTGTACCACCTGACTTCATTTACGTGAAGTTAATGTCAAGTTTAGGCAAGTGGGTAGGCCAGATAATGACCTCTTATTTGGAATATTTAGTCGTTCATCGACTCGTTTCCAGTTGCCGCGCCATGGGTTGGACTCCGGGTGGCCCGGTAATATATGGAGCATCAGTGATGAGCTGAAGGGTGGAGCGGCTGGCAAATGAGGTCAGAACAGGGTCGACACGGGGCCCAGCCGGGCGGGGACAGTCCACGCTCCGGATCGGACCTGACTGATGACGCGGGCCGCCACCTCGGGCACCACCCCGCCCCCGCCCGGCGGCCGGTCCGTTTGTCGCCGCTTCCGGAGCGGTGCCGCCCGTGTCAGACCGACCAACAATTAGCGGCGCTGTTCCGGTTTGTAGGCGGCACGCGCTGCGATTGTATTCAGTTCCGGCCACGTATGCTGCTCCGCCGCCGGCCGCCTGTGATTGGGCGTGCTGGTGCCGCGGGCCGCCGGGGGGTGGGGTCGCGGATTCGTCCCGGCGGACCGCGCGATGACCCGGCCGGCTCTGATGAGGCACCAGGCCACCGGGCCGGTCCGGCAGGTCCGGCCGGTCCGGGCTGGTTCGCAGGCAGCCGGCGGTGGTGGCCGGGGAACAAATGAGTAATGATGACGCCGTAAATATCACTGCTTAATCAGATGGGGAAGGAGACAGTTTTCCAGCAACTATCATCAGCGATCGCGGGTTATATCCTGCTGGCTGCTTATTTACAGCTTCTTGCAGCTCTCACAGCTTCTCGTCTGTGATTGGGTGCTTGATCGTTGACGATGATTTGAACAAACTTCATTAACCCGCCTCCGACTAGCGGGGTATGTTTGAACACCCCCCCCCCCCGCGTTTTTTTTCCAGATTACGAAAAAATGACGGCGCTACGCGCCGCAAAATTTTGCATGCCTTACCATTGATCTTTTTCACACGTTTTCTTTAAGTATAAGATTCGTGTCAGGTCAGGTCAGGTCACCAGGTAAGGTCAAGTGACCTCACTTCAAAAAAAGTTTGCGGTCGTGCCATGACCACAGTTTTTTTTTTTTGGCAGGGATCGATATGCATCTTTTAGGATTGCATGAGGCCATCAGTGTCTACAAAACGTATATCTCGGAATTTTGATATCGGTGACATAAGGTCAGGTCAATTTCGTGACCTGACGTTAGGTCACCGATATACAAGGCCAATATACACGGAATAACAAGGTCATTATAAGTAAACGGAGACATATTCAAAGGTTTCCTATCAGTGGCGGATCCAGGATTTTCTAAGGCAATGAATGTAGCCACTGGGACTGCATGTATTTGCACAATTTACCAGTGTACTTGAATCGTTAAGAATCGTTAAATCTTTTGATTCAATCAGCCTTGATTTGATGCGGGTTTTGATTCAATCACGATTCATGAATCAAAAGATCTGGTTGTGAATCAATATTTGTTTTATTCAAGGAATTTTGATTGAACGATTCCAATCGATTCAACCAGTGTCGAATCAATAACCAGTCTGCCTGCATTCGACAACATTCATGGTCACCTTCATATTTGGGCCACGGCTTACCGTGACGTGACTGATACAGTGTCCCAGAGAACAGAACAGAACTTAAGTCGGGCTGGCAGAACCGAGATAATAATCTTGTTAGGATTCGCCGGCAGTTGCATCGCAACAATGCGAGACGTCTTCGCTTTATCGTATAGCTTATCAGATCGACACCAATATTCACTTCAGCATGCATTAAGTGAGAGTGACACGTGCAAAAATGCATTGTGTTATAATAAAGGGAGTTTGTCTACTGACATGGCTAATTTGAGGTTTTTACACGGGATTAATTTAATATATGAATATACTACCAGTAAAAAGTCTTTTTGGGCGATGACCGAGCGGGCAAGCTCTGGTAAAGCTAAATTAAGTTGTAGTAAAATGTTCATGATCTCCTTTCTCGAATCCGCCAAAAGGGAGTACGTCCTGAGCGCTACAGGCTTCATCGTATAAATTAATGCTTAGATTAATAATGCCATTTTTGATCAATAATTATTTTTGTTCATTTCAACATTTGCGTGTGCCACGCGCTGTGGTACCACCCCTATCAGAACGCAACATATCAGAATCCAAATTGATTTGATGGTCCTATCCAATGGTGCAAGCCTGATCTCAATCCGAGCAGTGGTTGCAAAGCTTCCGAAAAGCGTCTGTATGGCCGGTTCGGGCCGGGTCGGGCCGGTTCGGGCCGGGTCAAATGTAAATTTGTCTAGTAAGTTGACGAGAAACCTCACGACGCTTCGCGTCCGCTCGGTAATCATATATTTAAAGGGAATAGTCCATCTTGGTAGATTCGAGCGAATGCTATGAAATGACTAAACAGAGTACGCAGATAACGATTTGTCATACAACCCGGGAACTGTGGAAATTTTGATGGAATAAAATATACACCATGACGTCAATTTCAGATGTGACGTCACACCTCCCGTGTTTATGGTGAATCGAATTGGGGCAACAGTGCGCTATATGTGCGCCGGTTCTATAATGCGCTCCTAATAATGATAATGATGATGATAATAATAATAATAATAATGATAATAATAATAATAATAATAATAATAATAATAATAATAATAATAATAATAATAATAATAATAATAATAATAATAATAATAATAATAATAATAATAATAACTAGAAGGCCTGCAATTTATATGGCCATTTATTTATATAGCCATTTATTTATATAGCCAGCTAATTTATATAGCCAGCCAATACGCTCGATGCCCATTAAAGGAAATAGTTCACCTTGGATTTTTTTTACCAAACACGATTTGAATATATTTTTAATACAATTTCTTTTTATATCGTCAAAAATGGCCTTATATCGCGCCGATTCAGGACAGAAGGCCGTACATTTGTATTGTTTATCAAAACTATATGCATACTCTCCGAGTCAGAGTCCTGACGTCACGCGAATGTAAAAAAAAAATGGTTCAGCCAATCAGATTCGAAAGTAGTCGCGTAAGGATAGACTCGCATTGGAGATGTGCCAACCAGCGGCCGGCGGTTCGTTTGCTAGCACTAGCTGCAAGCTGATTGGCTGATGGTATAGCCTCTGCCCGGGCTATACCATCAGCCAATCAGCTTGCACAGTAACCAGTACAACATTCTTTCGCCAGCACCGCATTCCTTCGCCAAAAAAAAAAATATATTCGGCTGGAGAGTCTTTTCAGTCAAGAAAACTTGCAGATAGGGGTTTCCCAACACGGGCTACAAAACTGCTATCTCAGTTTAAAACTAATGTTGAAGGTGAACTATTTCCTTTAACCGGTCCGATTTAGGTATTTATTTCAATAAAACCATTTATATATATGATATGCCAGCTAATTTATATAGCCCGCCAATTCGCTCGCTGCCCATTTCCCGGTCCGATTTATATGTAACTTTTTTATTATAATTTTGAGGTTGTCTCCTCATAGGGAAACAACCAAAACAACACAGTAAGACAACAACAACAAAAAATTGCCGTCCGACCATTTTTGATTTTCTTGAAAAGTTGTGCACTGGGGGGTTTCAAGGGCGGGGGAATTCATTGGTGGTGACAAAAAAAAAATACGGCCTTCCGTATTTTCTCAAGTTCAATGTGCACAGTGTGCAGGCCTAATTTTGATGACTAATAACTCCGAAACTAAAAATACGATTTTGATATTTGAAAAAAAAATTGGATCAGGATTAGTCGAAGAACAATTTGGCAATCACGGAGTTTCGATTTCCCCCCCCTTTTTGTCACGTGATTTCGTGACCTACTTTTTGCGTCGTGACCTTGACTTGTTGGAAACGGAAATTAACCTTTCCGTCTGATGAAGATTTGAGCTTCATTGATGTTTTTTCGTATACAAAAATGAAAAAAGTGGGGTTCGACCTGTAAAAATCATTTTTGAGTCATGCAATGCTGACATAATACGCTGTTTGGGCACCTGTCCGTCGATAACTTAGCATCTACTTGACATACGCTTTCGAAACAAAGTCCAGAGTGACTCCTGACGACGAAACCTCTCGGTTGGTGCCTGTTACACCGACATCAGGTCTCCATATGACCTGCCAGGCCAATACAACGTAACGTCCCCAAACAGCGTATTGTGTGCGTTGCAAGGCTCAAAAGTAGTTTTTGCAGGTCGAACCCCACTTTTTCGATTTTTTATACGAAAGGAAATCAATTGAACTCAAATTGTCATCAGACGAAAAAGCATAATTTCAGTTTCCAACAGGTCAAGGTCACGGCGCAAAATGTAGGTCACGAGGTCACGTAACAAAATGAAAATAGAAAATCCGAAATTGCCAAAATGTTCTTTGACTAATCCCGATCCAAACAATACAAAAATCACTTCTTTAGTCTCGGAGTTATTGGTCGTCAAAATTAGGCCTGCACAGTGAACTTGGGACATTTTCGGAAGGCCTTATCTTGTTGTTTTTTTGTTTTGTTGTCACCACCAATGAATTTCCGCCCTTGAATCCCCCAGTGCACAACTTTGCAAGAAAATAAAAAAATGGTCGGACGGCAAATTTGAAGACAAAAATGGTTGTCTTACTGTGGAAGTCCCCAAAAGTAGGTTTTACAGGTTAACCCCACTGTTTTATTTTTTGATACGAAAGTACATCAATGAAGCTCATATCTCAATATGAGACGGAAATGATCATTTCAGTTTCCAACAGGTCAAGGTCATGGCGCAAAAAGTAGGTCACGAGGTCACGTGACAATTTTTTAAAAGAAAATCCGTGATTGCCAAATTGTTCTTCGACTAATCCTGATCCAAACAAAAAGTTTTCCAAATAGTTTCCGTCAAAACAATCGTTTCCGTCCAAATCGTTTCCGTTAACCCCACTTTTTTATTTTTTGATACGAAAGTACATCAATGAAGCTCATATCTCAATATCAGACGGAAATGATCATTTCAGTTTCCAACAGGTCAAGGTCATGGCGCAAAAAGTAGGTCACGAGGTCACGTGACAATTTTTTTAAAAGAAAATCCGTGATTGCCAAATTGTTCTTCGACTAATCCTGATCCAAACAAAAAGTTTTCCAAATCGTTTTTTTTGGTCTCGGAGTTATTGGTCGTCAAAATTAGGCCTGCACGGTGAACTTGGGAAAATACGGAAGGCCGTATTTTGAAAAGAAAAAAAAATGGGGGGGGAATTTTTTGGTCACCACTAGAGCACTTCATGGGACACATTTTCAGCCCCCATCCCGTTCCATCCCATGCCGGACCATTCAGCCAGACCCAAACCCGTTCCAATCCCAATTAATAATTGATTTCATTCCCACCCGTTTCAGCAACCCGTTTTCAGGGCGGATTCCCCCCCCCCCCCCCGGAGATCTCGAGATCTACCCGTCCGATTTTCACAAATGAAACGATGTTTGGTTCCCCTCAACACGACTTACATTTCTAAATAATAAAAGAAATCTAAATTTTGGATAGGGGGGCAACAGGGGGGCAAAAACTAAAAAAATTAGTGGTATTTTTGATCCAACATAGCTTTCATGTTTATCGACCGATTTTAACACAACTAATAAGAATCGATAGAGATTGAATTGGAAATTGATATATGACGGTGACGTTTGAAAATGCAAAAATCATAGGCGTGTGCAGGTCACTCAATATGGGGGTGAAGTAAATGCGTAATAAAGCCATTTTTATGTTTTTTTTATAATTGAAATGGTATGTGATTGTGACACTAGACAAAACAGTTATAAATCATATTTTTGCCATAGGCGGTACCAGGTTAGTGAAAAAGGGAGGTCAAATTGGAAACAAATATTAACCGCAGACAAGTTGCTACCCAGCACTATAAATATGTTACTGATCGTAGATAGTTCCTTTTTGCATGTTGTACTTCATCATAGGCGTATCCAGAATCCAAACTGGGGCGGCGCAAGACCTTATGATAAGTATATTATCCGCTATTATGATACTAACTAGTCAACAGTGACTATTCCACTTACATCTTCAATTGACATTGCTTACCCCCCTTTTTACCCTACCTGGACTCGCCTATTATCTTATAATCGTTCGTAGATTAGCCTGTGGTGCGTGTTTCATCCGAAAACTGCAGTATGTTATGTCATTGTACGCCCATGCCTCTTAATTTTCTTGCAATAAGATGACCCCCTTTCTTCCATTCCTGAGCGCGCCTCTGCAAAAAAAATGACTTTATTCCCTTTTCTGGCCTCTTATGTGCATATATCATTATAAGCTAAACGTCTATTGCGCCGTTATCGCTGGCATATCGTCATCACCATGCCAGTCACCCCCCTTTTCATGTGCCTGAACACGCCCCTGAAACTCTATATGTAATAAATACATTATGCAAATAATAGAAGCAGAAGCTATCTTTTACATCTTGATAGCTATAAATTCCCCTTACATCGCTCTATTGGCTTCCCGCCAAGCATTGAATACTTCCTGGACCCCCCCCCCCCCCCCCCCACACACACACCCTTTTCAAGCCCCTGAAACCGCCTCTGCCATGCAATTTTTATGAGATTTCATTAACATCAACTAATTTGCACTTGTTGCAATCACCGTAAACCGATGTACCTCCTTCATACTTGAGGCAGTTAGGAAGAA
Source organism: Chirona hameri (assembly GCA_036785665.1). Classification (NCBI taxonomy): domain Eukaryota; kingdom Metazoa; phylum Arthropoda; class Thecostraca; order Balanomorpha; family Balanidae; genus Chirona; species Chirona hameri. The sequence continues at coordinate 63,673 of JAXIVJ010000935.1, read as the reverse complement.
ACCGTAAAGATCGCATTTCCGTATTATCGCCAAATGTCGCCTCCGAACCCACCCAAAACTGTGCCCTGGAACCGCCTCTGTTCAGGTTAAGAACTCAAAATTTTGACTTCAAATGCGGTATTCAATTCTATGGAAAGTCCCAAAATGTCATGGGCATGCTCCCAGCTGTTCTGGAGATATCTGCGAAAAGCATGAGGGGGGGGGGGGGAATCCGCTCACCCCCTGTTACAAATAGGCCCTCGCCCTACGGGATCTTTTTTCACCTTCGCCCTACGGGGGGGGGGGGGGCCTGACAGCCCCCCTGTTAACTTTCAAACCAAGCAACTTAGAGCAATGCGGTAAGAACCAGCATGTTGCCTGTCATGAGAGGAATCTAATAGTATGCGATTTTCAGGTTTTAGGTCAATGGGTGACCTTCCAGGTCAAGTGAATGACCTCGGATTTACCACGTCCAGAACAGCGATTTTGCTCTTCAGAAAACCTAAAAATGAGAAATTGATAAATGTAAATAAAAAGGCATGTTTCTAGACCAGTTTTGGCTCCGAAATACAAAAAAAAGGTAATGATTTGTTCGTATCTTGTCCAAAAAATGTCAAAAAAAGTTATTAAAAAAATGACGTCATCAGTTTCTTACACTTAGGAAGCCATCACTCAGTCAAAAATGAAGATATTGCTTTGAAATTTGGTATGGGTATTTCCCATACTCAGTTCCCTCACATATATTCCGGTTTTTCTAATATCTTCGAAAATGTTGATTTTGTGGGGATTTAAAAAAAAATAGGGGTCAAAAACCAAAAATATGAAAATCAAAGATTTCCATTTTAAAGAGAGTGCCATTTTACATCTTTGGTGAATTGCGTTTGCAGTTTGCTTTAAAACTCTGTTTTCTACGATTTTTCCAATATTTCTCATTGTTTACCAACATGACGTCATCAAAACATTATTATCTCCAAAACTTCTTGACCAATTTCAATTAAATTTTTACAGCCTACTTATAATTGTTGTAAATTCAGCTACCAAAAATTTCAGCAAGGTGCACCCAATGTGTCTAAAGTTATTCAATAAAAACCTCAAGGGGGGCCTGTCAGCCCCCCCCCCCCCGTAGGGCGAGGGTTAAGGCGCTGACGTCCCACAGTTATTCGTATGTGGCGGAGTCACTGTCGACAACCGTGAGTCAGCCTACATCTGCTACACTGATGCGGTTGTCTAGTCTACCATGTTTGTGGAGGAACGTTAAACAGTTTTCTTATAATAAAAACACAACACAAATGTCTGTATCGCTTTTTAATCTGCTTTCCTTGCCACGAAATAGGTGATCTATTAATTAATTTGAGTTGTTCATGAACAGTTCATGAACGTCCGTGAACTGTTCGTTGCTTGTTTATTTATTTTAAGCTGATTACGTCATTTGTTCATGAACACATCTGTTCACGAACTGTTTGTTTGTTTGTTTATTAGGAAAAATAAACAAACAGCAAACCCTGAAAGAATCGACTTCAGAATGCCTCCTGCCCCCCCCCCCCCCCCCCCCCCCCCCCCAACTTGAACATAGTTCCTACGCCCTTGCATATACCACGGAAAGACGAGCGAGCGCGAAGCGCTCGCTCGTAATCACGTGATTTGACTTGAGATCACGTATTGAAATAACAAAATTTCAGAATTTCCAAAAATGACTACTTCATAATAATATATTGTTCCTGATGATTCTGGTGATTACCAAGCGGGCGCGAAGCGCCCGTGAGGTTTCTCGCCAACTTACTAGACAAATTTACATTTGACCCGGCCCGAACCGGCCCGACAAGGCAGAACAGACGCTTTTCGGAGGCTAATAACTTTGCAACCACTGCTCCGATTGAGATCGGTTTTCACCATTGGATAGGTCCATCAAATAAAAAAAAAATTGGTATGGTATGTTCTGATAGGGGTTGTACCACAGTGCGTGGCAGTTGGCACACGCAAACGTCGAAATGAACAAACATCATTCTTGATCAAAAATGACTTTATTAATCTAAGTATTAATGTATACGATGAAGCATGCAGCGCTCAGGATGTTCTCCTTTTTGGCGGATTCGAGAAAGGAGATCATTAACAATTTAATACAACTTAATTTTTATGTTGGCATGCATTGAGGCCTGGCAATTTTTCTGGAGGATTAAAAGGACTAAAAGGACTATGTGTTACTACCGCGTGTGCTCTCTTACCGTTTCATATTTCAAACCTGTTTTACCTTTACCAGAGCGCGCTCGCTCGGTCAGCGCCCAAAAAGGCGATTTACTGGTATATAGGTTTATATGACTCGCATGATTACCGAGCGGCGCGAAGCGCCCGTGTGGTTTCCCGTGAACTTACTAGACAAATTTGCATTTGATCCGGCCCGAACCGGCGGTACATACGCTTTTCGGAAGCTAATAACTTTGCAACCACTACTCCGATTGAGATTGGGTTTTCACCATTGGATAGGACCATCAAATTAATTTGGATTTTTGTATGATGCGTTCTGATAGGGGTGGTACCACAGCGCGTGACACACGAAAATGTCGAAATGAACACAAATAATTATTGATCAAAAATGGTTTGATTTATCTAAGCATTAATTTATACGATGAAGCATGCAGCGCTCAGGACGTACTCCCTTTTGGCGGATTCGAGAAAGGAGATCATGACAAATGTAATACAACTTATTTGTATGTACAGGGTCTTTCTCTAGAACTGTACTTCTTAATTTGCTCGTTAAGGACATGTACAATGGATTCTTATAGGTAAAATTGGTATCATCTGGTCGAAAACACCTGGACATTGTGGTATTTGGTCATTTTAAACGTCACCTGTCACATGCGAACATGCCTTTGAGAACTTTCCTATCCAATGCCAAACTTGACGTTGCATGATTTCATGTCAAAAATCGTCTGGAAGCATGTACAGGAAGCAGGAAGCATGTATAGGCACATTCGCACGTGAATTTTGAGCAAGTGGCACGTGCAATGTGCATAACGTATTTGTATTCTGGAAAAAAAACAATGCGGCAAAATCAGCAATAAAAAAGCAGCATTCATCCAGCCAATCCAGCGATGGCTCCGTTCTCTCCTCGCCGAGCTCAGCGTAAAGAGCGATCGGATCATCAATCGCCTGTGCCCACCCCTGGCCCGCCAAGAGGCCCGACCTCTCGCCCTTGGACTACTGGTTCTGGGATGTCGCTATGGTCGACCTACGGAAGACACCACCACCATCACTGAAGGACCTGAATGCAACGGTGTGTGAGAAAAAAAATGTGAAAAAGTGAGCCGAGCTGTGCGGCACCTGCAGGGGGCTCCCTTCGAGTCTCAGCTGGCCAAGCTGAGGTTCAAGCAGTTCTGTGGAAATGAGTAAACAATCACCGACAATGAACGTTCACGAGTACAATGCCAAAATACAGTATTCATGTGTAAAACAAATGCGTTTAACAAAGACGACATTGGCGCGCCTTCACACAAAAACAAATTATCACTGCCAAATCCGACGAAATCAACTTCGACAGTGGATAACAATATTTCGAAAAACATGTTCGCATGCGACAAACGACGTTTAAAATGACCGAATACCAAAATTTCCAGGTATTTTCGACCAGATGATACCAATTTTACCTATACGAATCCATTGTACATGTCCTTAACGAGCAAATTAAAAAGTACAGTTCTAGATAAAGACCCTGTAGTTTGTCCCAGGGAAGCAACAGATACCGCTCGGTTACCGCCGATTAAGCGTTTTACTGGTTTAGATAGGAGATATTGTCTGCTGAAAATTTGAGTTTTGCTTGACATTACAAAGTTGCCCGATGCTGTAACTCGAAAACCATTTGACGGACGAGGCTGACAAGTTCACAGCGTAAATCAACAGCCCAGATAACCCCAGACACGTAGTTTTATCGAAATATGAGATGTAGTGTGTTATTTAGAGATTGTTTTGGTCAATTTGTTCTGGAATGCCCCAATTGCCCCCCCCCCAAAAAAAAACGACAAATCGGTAGGTAAATGCATATCCCCCCCCCCCCCCCCCCCACCGTTCCGGGAGGTTCTGATTTTTGTTCCGGGAAGGCGAGATTTACCCCCTCCCCCGATCAACGAAACTTTCGTGCTGACAACCCGACACCCCCCCCCCCCCCGCTCAAAGACCTTTCCCGCTGACGATCCGACGCCACTCTGCGCTGACGACCCCGACCCCCACCCCGGTCAACAACTTTTCGCTGACGAAACTGAACGATTTGTTTTGCCCCCCCCCCCCCCCTGAGGGCCCCCCCCCCCCCCTCAGGGGGGGGGGGGCCCTCAAGGGGGTAAGGGGGTATTGGGGTAATATTTTGGGTGGATATTGGTCAGTAAAGACGGCGCTATCCGGGTGTATATTTTTTGTTGTTGTTAAAACTCGTCTTCGTGTTATCCTTTACGTTGTTTGGAAGAATAGCATGGTCAAAAACTATTGCAAAAATATTGCAACGCCTGGCAACCTGCCTAAATATTATTCAAACAGCTTTGTGTTAGATATAATTTAAAGAGGGTACCTTCGCCTGCAAAGCGAAACATTAGCAGGAAACAACGCGTTGTGGTAAACGGCAAGTGCTCAGAGTGGTGCCGGGTTACGTCGGGCACACCGGAAGGGGGCGTGATCTCCGCTTTGTGCTTCGCCCTGTATATAAATGACCTGCCAGTTGGGATGTCCTCTCGGGTGCTCCTTTATGCAGATGACGCCAAACTGTATAGGAAAATAACTTGCCAAAATGATACCAAAAGCTTGCAAGAAGATCTTGGACGTCTCCACCAGTGGTCAAAAACATGGAAACTCAAGTTAAACCCATCCAAATGCAAGTCATTTCGAATGACTCTAAAGACAAAGCCACTGGTTAGCAATTACTCAATCGGAGACACAATTCTGGAACATGTTGACAAAATTCGGGATCTAGGTATTATTTTGGATACAAAATTGACATTTGGGCCTCACGTCGATGATCAGACAGTCACTAAAGCGAACCACGCCCTAGGTGTTCTGATAAGGTCATATCAGAGGGCTACCCCGAGAGGACATCTCAACTTGTCATCTGTCCTGACGTCATACTACGCTTATGTACGCTCCAACCTGGAGTACTGCAGTGTGATATGGAATGGAGCTGCTGCAATGCACACTGACAGAGTTAACCGGATTGAGCACAAATTTATAATGTGGCTCAACGCTCACTGTCGCTGTCATTCATCATCACTGTCATATGCTGATCTGCTGAGACATTTTAAACTCACATCTGTATCCGCGAGAAGGGCACAGCACGATGTTATGTTCGTCCGTAACGTTTTTAAGGGTAGAATCTCGTCAGCGTTTTTATTGCAGTCATTCTCATTGAGCGTACCTTGTCGTACAACCAGGCAGCAAATTAGTACATTGTTGAATGTGCTATTCACGAGGGTGAACACTGTAAAGAATGGACTTTTCGTGAGGCTGCCTAGGCAAATGAATCGATTCTTAGAGAGCTTCCCTACAGCGGACATGTTCAGCGAGAGTTTTTACTCATTTCGCAGTAAGGTGAAGCTGCTTGCTGCAGCATTATAGCATATAGTTAGATAGTTAGATATACATCAACTGATGTGATCATTGCTAGTCCCAGGCAGTTTTTGTCATTTTGAGCGTATTTTGTATCATCACTCGTTTAGCGTGTATTTTTAGGATTCAGGCAGCGTTTCGTATTTTTCGTATATATACTTGATTTTATCATAGGTATGTATGTTAAGCAGGTGAATGTCAATGTGTAATATCGTTTTTTTTTTTAAACTTTGACTTCGTCCATCAATGGGTCATCCCGTCGGCGATCTTGAGAAATAAAAAAAGTGATGAAGTCTCAGCGTTCTATGTCCAACAGTTTCTGAGTACCGATTTAAATACTGAAAATGCCGATTTTGTATGTAAGTTGTCATAACTTTCTATTTGAACTAAGCTTTGCTCTGAACGACATGTGACACGCCAGGCCAATGTACTCTCCATCGGATCGTGTTTATTGCATGTCGCTGCGACCCTCGGTTTGCGAGTTATCAGCCCGGGATCGACGCGCGTTTGGTCGTTTTCGTCAATTTCTGAATTTGCTCGTTTCCTATGTTAAACCAATGGCACAGTTGTCGGCGACACAGCGGCCGACACGTATGTCGGATCTTGTTGAAATGTTGATACGATGGTGCGCCTCTGCCACCGGACTTGCGTGCCAAATTGCACGCACCTAGCTGCAACGGTTGTCGAGTTATTAGCCCATTTGTGTATGACCGTTACGTTATTTGATTTACACGTACGTACGCACGCAGTACGTACGCACGCACGCACGCACGCACACACGCACGCACGCACGCACGCACGCACGCACGCACGCACGCACGCACGCACGCACATACATACGTACGTACGCACGTACGCACGTACGCACACACGCACACACGCACACACGCACACACGCACACACGCACGCACGCACGCACGCACGCACGGACATGTTATAATTAATAAGATAGATAAGATAATAATAATAATAATAATAATAATAATAATAATATTATTAATAATAATAATAATAATAATAATAATAATAATAATAATAATAATAATAATAATAATAATAATAATAATAATAATAATAATAATAATAATAATAATAATAATAATAATAATAATAATAATAATAATAATAATAATAATAATAATAATAATAATAATAATAATTATAACCAGTAAGGCGCCGTAGTCGGTGATGAACGAGCGAGCGCGAACAAAATGATGGTAAATTTAAATTTGTTGGGGCAAGTAGTTTCTGAGATACAAAAAAGTGAGCACGTGCGGACGTGCAGAGGTACCCCACCCCTAACTTGTGGGAAAGTGGCGACTAAGAGGTCACTAACCACGCACCAAATTAGAGCACAATCGGCTCAGCTGTTCCTGATATTTAGAATAGGGGTGTGCACGTGCGCACGTGCAGAGGCACCCCACCCATGACTTGTGGGAAGGCGGCGGTGGAGGAGTCCCTAGCCACATACCAAATTTGAATACAATCGGCTCAGCCGTTCCTGAGATATATAATAGGGGTGTGCACGTGCGCACGTGCAGAGGCACCCCACCCCTGACATGTGGGAAAGTGGCGGCTGAAAGTGGCGGCCTAACCACACACCAAATTTGAACACAATCGGCCCAGCCGTTGCGGAATTTTTACGAGAAAACACTTTTCAACACCCCTCACGCGGCACGCGCCACGCGCTGTGGTAGTCACCCACATGAGTCGGCGCTGGTCTCGAACAGGTTAGGTTGGATGGGGCTACTCAGCAAAGAAACCCGCTTGTCAATCGGACGTGCGGTTGCAGAGATATTAGCTTCTCAAAAGCGTCGCCACGGGCCGGGTCGGGCCGGGCCGCTCATATTCAGATTTCTCCCATATACCACGGAAGGACGAGTGAGCGCTTCGCGCTCGCTCGTAACAATACTAATACTAATAATTAACGAGCGGGCACGAAGCGCTCGTGAGGTTTCTCGTCAACTTACTAGACAAATTTGCATTTGACCGGCCGGTTCGAACCGGCCCGAACCCGCCCCAACCGGCCCGACACGGCCGTACAGACGCTTTTCGGAAGCTAATAACTTTGCAACCACTGCTCCGATTGAGATCTGGTTTTCACCATTGGATAGGACCATCAAATCAATTTTGATTTTGGTATGGTGCGTTCTGATAGGGGTGGTACCACAGCGCGTGGCACACGCAAACGTCGAAATGAACGGCCATTCGGCGCGCGGAGGTCGCGATATCGCTACGACTTTCCGCGCATCTTTAGCGACTTTACGCCTTCGCGTCAGCCGAAACGTAAAAAATCGCGGACGAATGTCGTCGGGCGGCCATCTGTGGACCGGCGGAAAAAAGCTGATTCGAACGAGCTTTTCCCGCGACTGAACGCCGCGGACAACAATATTGATCAGGCTAGCAGTGGCGAATCTATGCAAGACGAGGTGCACATTTTGCACAGCATGCTCTTGCCGCTGTGAAATTTATGATGTAAAACTTTCGTGGTTCTAAGCTTACATCTTCGTCGAAAAATGGCCATCATTAATTTACTTTGTGACAGGCTGTAGGCACAGGTTGCGACATGCTGTAGGTCGGCGGGGCGGAATCTCGCGAGCAGACAGCGCCGAATCCGCCGGAACAAGGACGATGTTCAGCGGTATCGACGCGATTTTCCGAGGCGGAATTTCGCAGTGATATGGGGCGCCGAATGCGTAGTGTGCGGCCGTCTTAAGGCGCCGTAGTCGGCGATGAACGAGCGAGCGCGAACAAAATGATGGTGAATTTAAATTCGTTGGGGTAAGTAGTTTCTGAGATACAAAAAAAAAGTGAGCACGTGCGGACGTGCAGAGGCACGCCACCCCTAACTTGTGGGAAAGTGGCGACTAAGAGGTCACTAACCACACACCAAATTAGAGCACAATCGGCTCAGCCGTTCCTGAGATATAGAATAGGGGTGTGCACGTGCGCACGTGCAGAGGCACCCCACCCATGACTTGTGGGAAGGCGGCGGTGGAGGGGTCCCTAGCCACATACCAAATTTGAACACAATCGGCTCAGCCGTTCCTGAGATATATAATAGGGGTGTGCACGTGCGCACGTGCAGAGGCACCCCACCCCTGACATGTGGGAAAGTGGCGGCTGAGAGGTCCCTAACCACACACCAAATTTGAACACAATCGGCCCAGCCGTTGCGGAATTTTTACGAGAAAACACTTTCAACACCCCTCACGCGGCACACGCCACGCGCTGTGGTAGTCACCCACATGAGTCGGCACTGGTCTCAAACAGGTTAGGTTGTATGGGGCTACTCAGCAAAGAAACCCGCTTGTCAATCGGACGTGCGGTTGCAGAGATATTAGCTTCTCAAAAGCGTCGCCACGGGCCGGGTCGGGCCGGGCCGCTCATATTCAGATCTCTCCCATATACCACGGAAGGACGAGCGAGCGCTTCGCGCTCGCTCGTAATAATAATAATAATAATAATAATTACCGAGCGGGCACGAAGCGCCCGTGAGGTTTCTCGTCAACTTACTAGACAAATTTACATTTGACCGGCCGGTTCGAACCGGCCCCAACCCGCCCCAACCGGCCCGACACGGCCGTACAGACGCTTTTCGGAAGCTAATAACTTTGCAACCACTGCTCCGATTGAGATCTGGTTTTCACCATTGGATAGGATCATCAAATCAATTTTGATTTTGGTATGGTGCGTTCTGATAGGGGTGGTACCACAGCGCGTGGCACCAGACTGGTTATTGATTCAACTTTTTTGGAACGATTCAATCATGATTCATTTTCGAATCTCAATGATTCAATCACCGTTCGATTCACGGATACAATTTTGAGAATTGATTCTTTCCGATTCAAAGAATCAAAACAAATATTTCAATCGATTCACGTTCGATTCAACATTTAACAATATGTGGTGAATGTATGGCAAATGAATAAAAATGGAAACATACATATATATGATTATTAAAACATTGTTACAGCAATACTATTTCAGTATAAATGAATGTAGCCACTGGGACTGTATGTATTTGCACAATTTACCAGTGTACTTAAATCGTTAAGAATCGTTAAATATTTTGATTCAATCAGCTTTGATTTGATGCGGGTTTTGATTCAATCACGATTCATGAATGAGATCTGGTGATGAATCAATTATTGCTTGATTCAAGGCATTTTGATGGAACGATTCAAATCGATTCAATCAGTGTTGAATCAATAACCAGTCTGCGTGGCACACGCAAACGTCCAAATGAACAAAAATCATTATTGATCAAAAATGGCATTATTAATCTAAGCATTCGTTTTTTGTATACGCTGAAGCATGCAGCGCTCAGGATGTACTCGCTTTTGGCGGATTCGAGAAAGGAGATCATGAACAATTTAATACAACTTAATGTTTATGTTGCATGCATGGAGGCCTGGCAATTTTTATGGAGGACTAAAAGGACTAAAAGGACTATGTGTTACTACCACGTGTGCTCCCGTACTGTTTCATATTTCAAACCTGTTTTAGCTTTACCAGAGCGCGCACGCTCGGTCATCGCCCAAAAGGGCGTTTTACTGGTAATAATAATACAATAGTAAGTAAATCATATATAATGCGTACACTTAAATAGCATTAAAATTAGAAGAAACGCGAGCGATACTGCAGCGCTCTCCATCTGAATGTTTTGCACCAGCCACCAAACATCCCGAAATTTGGTTGCAGCGGCTGGAGATTTCGGCATTTTGCTTAGATGAGTTATAATATCCATCCACTATAGTGTTCAACGACCAAAACGGTTAAGCCGCCGACAAGCCTCAGTTCAAGACCAGTGATCCTGAGTGAGCAACGTGTACCACCTCCGTACAGTTGTATACTTACCGGTGTCCGGTAATGGGCGGCTAGGACGAGGAAGCAGCAGCAGGAGGGGCTGAGGTCGACGACTCTTGGGAGCAGCAGGTGCAGCTGCAGGAAAGGTTGAGGTCGACGGCACCTGGGATGTTGGAGGAGACGGTACTGCAAAGACACGAGGACAATGATGAATACATGCTTACTGCATGCAAAGTGTTCGCAATGTCACACTTGTCCGGGCATGTGAAACACCTTCAACAAAATACTAGCATAGAATCAAAGGCTAAATGCATCTAAAAGAGTACGTGTATGATTCGCATTTTGAAAAGCAAGACTATCCTTAGGTAACTTAGGAACCCCCGATATGCCGAATATTTGATAAAACGAACACCACTAGACCAGACTTGTATTCAACTCAATCAATCGACTCAAGTTTTCCCGTCGTGTGGTCAGCCCTTCAACCAATCAATCAATCAATCAAAATATGTTATCAAACAAACAAATATAATAAACAATACAAGTGCGATTGGTGCAAATGCACACTGCATGTAACATGGCACCTCTCGCGAACTGAAACGTAAACTCAACAAAACTGACCGCCGTCACGGAGGCATCGCCCCACCGCCCCTCCAAAGCAGCACGTTGCTGACCCATGCTGACCGCCGCCCCTTGGTTCACAACTTAACCCTATTTGTAACAGGCTCCTGGCTACCCCTATTTGTAACAGGGGGGGGGGCGGATTCCGCCCCCCCCCCCCCCGGAGATCTCGAGATCTACCCGTCCGATATTCAAAAATGAAACGGCGTTTGGTTCCCCTCAACACGATCTACATTTCTAAATAATAAAAAATCTAAATTTTTGATAGGGGGGCAGCAGGGGGGAAAAAACACAAATTTTAGTGGTATTTTTGATCCAACATAGCTTTCATGTTTATCGACCGTTTTTAACACAATTAATATGAATCGATAGAGATTGAATTGGAAATTGATATATTACAGTGGGGTTTGAAAATTCAAAAATCATAGGCGTGTGCAGGTCACTCAATATGGGGGTGAAGTAAATGCGTAATAAAACCATTTTTTATGTGTTTTTTTAATAAATGAAATGGTATGTGATTGTGACATTAGGCAAAACAGTTAAAAATCTCTTTTTTTTCCATAGGCGGTACCAGGTTAGTGAAAAAGGGGGGTAAAATTGGAAAAATATTAACCGCAGACAAGTTGCTACCCAGCACTATAAATATGTTACTGATCGTAGATAGTTCCTTTTTGCATGTTGTACTTCATAACAGGCGTATCCAGGATCCAAACTGGGGCGGCTCAATACCTTTTGATAAGTATATTATCCGCTATTATGATACTAACTAGTCAACAGTGACTATTTCACTTACAACTTCAATTAACATTGCTTACCCCCCTTTTACCCTACCTGGACTCGCCTATTATCTTATAATCGTTCGTAGAGTAGCCTGTGGTGCGTGTTTCATCAGAAAACTACAGTATGTTATGTCATTGTAGGCCCATGCCTCTTAGTTTCCTTGCAATAATATGACCCCCTTTCTTCCATTCCTGAGCGCGCCTCTGCAAAAAAAATGACTTTATTCCCTTTCCTGGCCTCATATGTGCATATGTAATTATAAGCTAACCGTCTATTGCGCCGTTATCGCTGGCATATCGTCATCACCAAGCCAGTCACCCCCTTTTTCATGTGCCTGAACACGCCCCTGAAACTCTACATGTAATAAATTATGCAAATAATGGAAGCAGAAGCTATCTTTTACATCTTGATAACTATAAATGTCCCCTACATTGCTCTACTTGCTTCCCGCCAAGCATTGAATACTTCCTGGAAACCCCCCCCCCCCCTTTCAAGCCCCTGAAACCGCCTCTGCCATGAAAATTTAATGATATTTCATTAACATCAACTAATTTGCACTTGTTGCAATCACCGTGAACCGATGTAACTCCTTCATACTTGAAGCAGTTACGAAGAAACCGTGAAGATCGCATTTCCGTATTATCGCCAAATATCGCCTCCGAACCCACCCAAAACTGTACCCTGGAACCGCCTCTGTTCAGGTTAAGAACTCAAAATTTTGACTCCAAATGCGGTATTCAATTCTATGAAAAGTCCCAAAATTTCATGGGCCTGCTCTCAGCCGTTCTGGAGATATCTGCGAAAAACATGAGGGGGGGGGGGGCGGCGGAATCCGCCCCCCCCCCCCCCTGTTACAAATAGGGTTAAAGGGACACTTCCACCTTCCCAAAAGTTGTAAAATGTACGCCGCTTGTGGTACAAAATATGAAGTAATTGCTGCCGAACACGATTATGACATTTGTTTCTCACAAACAGTGCTCAATTTCATAAGAAGTTAAGTTTGAATATTTGGGTTAATGACGTCATATTGGGCTCTAGAGAGCTATACAGAAATCCTTTACGCTGCCAAAGTATGGCACAATTATTTCGAGACAATTCTGGCGCTTTGAATACAAGACAAACCAATTACCAAACCATTTGAAACATGCAAATATCTCCAAGTCTAACCTTAAACAAGTCAACTATCATCACCATTTGGTAGAGGTGACGTCATCGGCTTTAGACCCCTATTCAAATACACGTGGGGTTTATTTGTTACAATTGTCAAGATCAAGCTCGAATTTCTTTTTGATTAGACTCTACTATGTGGTTGTTTTAACTGCTACCCTACTTAATGTCAATGCAAATCCAACAACATGGCTATCTCAACTCAAAACTAATGTTAAGGTGGGAATGTCCCTTTAAGAGTTGAATCTGTTTTAATATAAAAGGAATTTTTGAAATGATCGGGCCACCCTGCACCGCTCACCAGTGCTGAGATGTGTTCCGTGTAAAAGAATGTCGATCTGGGTATCTGTTGGAAAATGGGAAAAGCCTGACTGCAGAATGGATGATACTGTTGTAAATAATTAGTGTCTACAATGTTCATGAAGGTGGCAGTGAAGTATGAAGTGATTTGTTGTTTCGGAAGAATTGCCGCAAGCACAGTTAGGTGTTTTGACTTTTTGAATAGAATGGAGATGAACATTCAAGTTAGACATTCCTAGCCTTACTTTAGTATGTAAAATGTTGCCTGTCTTGGTCCCTAATTAATAATACACTGGCGGTGTTGGAACACCCAGCCGCTTGAATAATTCTCGCTTAAAGGGAAATAATGACCTTTTGATTTTGTTAGCAACAATTTCTTAGGCCACCGCTATGGTTTTAAAATTATTTTATTTAAATTTAAGAATTAAATAAAATTATTCCCAAATTCGAAGTTGTAAGTTTGGGAAAAATACAAAACAAGTACCTTGTGTACTTCATGAAGGTCATTGACAAATTCGCCCTTCCCTACCATTGTTCACATCGATTGCGGCATTTTTGGAGGCTCTGTGACATTTCCGATCAAACTGAGCGCTGCTCGGACACACGCTAGTAGCGCTTTCGTTCTCCATGGCAACCAGGCGTCAGCCAATCAAAAGCCAGAAAGGGATACGTTCTGGCTTTTCATTGGCTCACGCCTGGTTGCCATGGAGAACGAAAGCGCTACTAGCAACAACTCGCCACAATGGTTAAGTGCGCCGAGAAGCATGGCAATGCTTTGCAAACAAATCGCCGACGCTAAATAGGTCGCCGTCGATGTGCATCGATGAGCTTCCGATTTAATTGCCAGTTTGGTGTTATTGTTTGTTAGTTTTTGGGGGAAAAATTATTATTTTTCATGATAATATAAAGCATAGTGTTATATACAGCCACAGACAAATTATACAATACTCCTAATGTTGAAAACAAATGAATTTATTTTCAAAAATTGAGGGTCACAACCACTAACTATGCCGCCGTTAATGTGCATCGATGAGCTTCCGATTTTATTGCCACTTTTTCCAATCGCTGTTAGTTTTAGAAGATCGCCGGGCATATAATCACAACAAGCAGAACGCGCAATATATTTTCCACTCCATTGCGTAACAAAAACAATACGGAAAAAGCCCGCAGTTTGATGAGGACCAAAAGTACTTGCAAGTACCGGTCGTTAAAAGTGTGGAACGCTTATCAACTTTAACTTGAAATATCTTTCGGTAGGAAAGTTTTCATGTAAAATGTGATGAATTTACAATATATTTTGGTCTCGTCTGGCGATTTCAAGTGCTAACTCCATTTTTGTGGAAAAAGGTCATTATTTCCCTTTAAAGGCTTTTCGGGAATTGCAGGTACGGGTGGATTCAGGAAGGCGGTTCCAGGTGCGGGTGGTGGCGGGGATGAAGGATCTTTGGAAAAGTGAGGTACGATTAGGCGGGAGTGATTGTGAAGATGAATTGCGTAGTGTTCTGTTGGTGTCAAGCTGACAGTGTGTGGTATCGCGGCTCTGATGTAGTCGGGTAGTGTACCTAAGTTACTTTTAAGTTTAAAATACATTTGAAGTTTGTGCATCTCGCGTCTTGTTGCCAGTGTGTCCCCGCCTAAGTCGCGTCGAAGTTTGTCTGTTGAAGTCCTAAATGGTGCTCCCGTTACAAGTCGTGCGGCTCTGTGTTGTAATCTATCTAGTCGTTGTGAGTCATGAAAAGTCAAATGTCCGTCATACACTACGTCGCAATAGTCCAAATACGGTCGAATGTATATTTTGTAGAGTTGAGCTAAGACTGTCCTCGGTGAATGATTAGCAATAGGATAGAAGGCAGAGCTCTGCTGACTTTTTGTATCATATCGTTAACATGAGCGTGACATCTAAGATCATTGGATATTGTAAGTCCTAAGTGTTTATGACTGCTGGTGGGTGGTATAGGCTCACCTCCAAATGTAAGCTGTGGTGAATCCATGTTGCGCTTTGTTGTAAATGTTTGCATAACTGTTTTCGTCGCATTGCATGTAATATGACAGTTCTGTCCATAGGAAAATATCGAGTCCAGGTCGTTCTGTAATCATTGCTGAGTATGAATGAGGTTATGTGGTTTGATTGATGTGGTGCGTATACACAGATGTGTCATCAGCAAAAAAGAGAACGTCATTCGTCGTGTTGTTGGCTAAGTCGTTTAAAGGAAATAGTTCACCTTCAACATTAGTTTCAAACTGAGATAGCAGTTTTGTAGCCCGTGTTGGGAAACCCCTATCTGCAAGTTTTCTTGACTCTCCAGCCGAATATATTTGAGTTTTTGGCGAAGGAATGCGGTGCTGGCGAAAGAATGTTGTACTGGTTCTAGCCCGGGCAGAGGCTATACCATCAGCCAATCAGCTTGCAGCTGGTGCTAGCGAGCGAACGCCGGCCGCCGGTTGGCACATCTCCAATGCGAGTCTATCTTTACGCGACTACTTTCGAATCTGATTGGCTGAACCATTTTTTTACATTCGCGTGACGTCAGGACTCTGACTCGGAGAGTATGCATATAGTTTTGATAAACAATACAAATTTACGGCCTTCTGTCCTGAATCGGCGCGATATAAGGCCATTTTTGACAATATAAAAAGAAATTGTATTAAAAATATAATCAAATCGTGTTGGGTAAAAAATTTCCAAGGTGAACTATTTCCTTTAAAGGAAATAGTTCACCTTGGACAAATTTTACCCAACACGATGTGATTATATTTTTTAATACAATTTCTTTTTATATTGTCAAAAATGGCCTTATATCGCGCCGATTCAAGACAGAAGACCGTAAATTTGTATTGTTTATCAAAACTATATGCATACTCTCCGAGTCAGAGCTCCGACGTCACGCAAATGTAAAAAATGGTTCAGCCAATCATATTCGAAAGTAGTCGCGTAAGGATAGACTCGGATTGGAGATGTGCCAACCGGCGGCCGGCGATTCGCTTGCTAGCACCAGCTGCAAGCTGATTGGCTGATGGTATAGCCTCTGCCCGGGCTAGAACCAGTACAACATTCTTTCGCCAGCACCGCATTCCTTCGCCAAAAACTCAAATATATTCGGCTGGAGAGTCTTTTCAGTCAAGAAAACTTGCAGATAGGGGTTTCCCAACACGGGCTACAAAACTGCTATCTCAGTTTAAAACTAATGTTGAAGGTGAACTATTTCCTTTAAGTATATAAATGCAAGTAAAGACCCTAATACTGAACCCTGTGGACATCCGGCATTGATTGTGTGAAATGATGAAAACCTGTTTCCAACTCTCATCCTTTGTTGTTGATCTTTAAGATATGACTCCAGCCACTGCAGTCGAGTACCCCTGATGCCGAATTCGGCATCACATTTTATTAATAGTCCCCTGTGCCAAATTTTTTCGAAATATTTTGAAATGTCAAGATAAATTGCAGTAAAATCATTGCCTTTGTCTAAATATGGGTACATGTTTTGCGTCAGATGTAAAAGCTGTAGCTGTGTGCCGTGTCCAGGTTGATAGCCGCTTTGTTTTTGCGAAAGAAGAGAATTATCAGTGAGGTGCTTGTAAATATGGCCGAATATAATGTTTTCCAACCGACTTTGATAAGCAGGGAAGAAGGCTGATTGGACGATAGTTTGTGGGATCCGACGGAGAGCCTATTTTCTTGTATATAGGTTGAACATTAGCTGTTTTCCAAATTGCCGGATAAACTCCCACATTTAGGCAAGCATTGTACAATTTAGTTAATGGTTCGTAGATGAGCAGTGCTACAAGTTTCAAAATTATAGGTGGGAGATCATCTGAACCACATGATTTGTTGGAAGTCAAGGGAATTTAGCACATTAAGAACTTCACTTGGAGTTATGTTAATAGAGTCTAAAGTGGGAACCGGCCTCCTATTGTCGTTTGTCAGTGGGCTTCGGTTATCATCAACGTCAAGTTGTGATTGTTTGGCAGTGATTATTTAACAGGGTAGCTTATTGGTCGTAATCTGTCGCGATGGTCCCGTCTGTGTTTACTAATGGTGGTATGATCTGGCCACTGGTCCGTCCAATGATGGTTGTTAGCGTGGTGTGGTATTTGAATGGAGATTGTTTGCATTGAAGAAGGATATTTACTTTTGATCTGAGGTACTCGTCTTTCATACGTCTGTTTAAGTCGGTCACAAAGTTTCGGTGTCTTTTCCACCTTTCCCAATCCAATGCACACTGTCTCTGTTTGGCCAGCCTAAACAATCTGTTTCGTATCCTGATGTTTCGTGTAAGGTCTACATTTATCCAAGACTTGTGCCGTCTGTCAGTTTGGATTGTCTTCATGGGTATGGCTGTCTGGGCTGCATTTAATACTGTGGACGTGAATTTTTGCAGCTGCCTCCTCCACTTCTCCCGCTAGTATCAAGTCCCAGTCCGTATTGAGCAATGCATCTGTCAGTAGGTGTGCGTCAAGTCTGTCATAATCCCAAATACACTTCAGTCGACTTGAGCATGTCGATGGTTTTACTATGTTCGTAACTGCGTATGTGGGGTAATGGTTTATCTGTGAGAATGGAGATACAACACCGCTGTCAGTGATGATGTCCGTGTCGGTCGCAAACAGAAGGTCGCGCAGGTTGTTACTGTCTGGTCTGGTGGGCTCATATATCAGCTGTACTAAGTCTAGGGCGTCAGTGGCATCTTTAAGTCGGATGTCAAATGGTGTGATGCTGCTATTTAATATTGGATGATTAATGACAATATTCCCTACATTGATATCACCTAAAATAACTATAGAATTTGGCGAGTATGTTTGTGCCATGGTTGCACTTTCAGTTAATTTGTCAATAAATTCACTCTGACGATGAGCGGATATGTTGGGCGGAAGATATATGCAATATTATGAGTGATGTGTCCTGAATGTTAATTTGCGCCCAGATCCACTCTTCTCCCGGCAGTTCTAACTCACGCCTGCGTTTGATTGGTAGCGAAGTACGAGCATACAGTGCTGTGCCTCCCCCATGTCTATTCCTGTGATTTGTAAATGGTGTGTGGAAGTCGGAAAGATGAAACTAGTCAGGGTGAATATTGTCATCAAGTTTCGTTTCGGTAAGCGCAAGAATATCAACATTATTTGTTTCGACAAACTGATTCAACTCCTCTAGTCTATGAGGCGAAGTAATGCTGTTAATATTGACGTGTGATATTGTCAAAAGGATTTGTAAATTTGGTCCAGGGTTCGTTTCAATGCCTTCTTTTGCAAAAAGCAGGCGCATCTGTTGTAATCGGTTGTTTTACTCCTATTGAGAAACCGTGAAGGATGATGCATGATTGACTAAATGGTATGTAGGCTCACGCTGGTCAGTGACTGTAATGTTAATTGTGAATGACTGTACGGGTTTTATGGTGAACATATAGGAGAGTAGGAACGAAGGAGGCGAGAATATTACCCCAGCGGCCGAGTTGTCCGCACCGACCAGCGTTGTTTGTGATGACGGTGACTGTTGTGTGTATGTAGTTGTAGATCTCAGCACCAGTGACCGGCGGAGGGCTCTCATTGTAGAAATTGTCTCGGGAACCCGGGACGGCGAACAGCACGAGAAGGCCTTAGGCGAAAAGAACAGGCAGTGAGACATAACACCTCTCAAGGCGGCGGGCGACACGCAAACATAGCTAATTATCTTGAGGACTAAGTGGACAAATTATACAAACCAATGAAACCTTCGGGTCCTGATAACGACCAGGGTTCGCTGGCACACCGTACGCTAGCTGTGATTCAAATTGTATACGTAGACTGGGTATGCGAACACGCATGTCTAGATACTAAACTTGCATTTCAGCTAGCGTACGGCCTGGTGGCGAACCCTAGTCCTTATGAGTACCCGAAGGGCTAACCATACGACGGGAGTAACTTGAGTCGATTGATTGAATTGAATACAAATTTGCACTAGACCCTACCGTGCCGAGCTGGCGTCGCACGTAACTATAAGTTCGGTGCAACGAGGAGGCTTTGCGAACACCACAATCCTGTCGGACCACCATCGGATGTATTGCACCAAAGGTCGGTACAGCCGACGCAGCCAACGCACGTGAACCCACTCTCGCCACCGTCTCTTAGTCCTAACCGTAAAACACCCGCCGTGCGTCCAAAAACGCTCCAAAACGGCTCAACTCTCGCGCGGCGTTCATTCATGTGTCTGTCGACTGACCGTCGTGACTTCTGGAGCCGCATAAAGCAGTTCAGCCTACGGCCCGTGAAGGGGAGAGACGCGCCCTCTGACGGCCTGAGCGGCCGCGCCGACGCGTTCAATGCCCACTTCGCCGCGGTGGGGCCCCACATAGCGGCGGAAGCCACGGCGGCGACGCGTGACAGCACCGCCCAGGTTATAGACGGCCCGCAACCCTACCGCGTCTGTGCCTCTGCACTCGAGCTGCGCCCGGCAACTCTACCCGAACTGTCCACGGCTATCAGCCTGATGAGCGGATCGAGAGCGGTCGGCATCGATGGTGTTCCTCTGCATGCTGTCAGAGAGTGTTTTCCAGTCATTGCGCCTCATCCACTGCACCTGATCAACTGATCGATTGTCTCCCGTACCTTTCCCGGCGCCTGGAAAACCGCTCGTGTCACTCCCGTGTACAAGGCGGGTGATCGAGCAGACCTCAACAACTTTCTGCCTATCTCCATTCTCTCTGTGCTTTCAAAAATTAACGACAAAATCGTCTGTCTTCAACTGACGTCATACTTGCTCGAGCACCACGTGCTTACACGGACCCAGTACGCGTACCGGCCGCGTCACTCCACGGAGGACGCCCTGATTGACTCTGTCGAGAGGCTCGCAAGGGCCGTCGATAATGGTCACGTTGCGTCGCTCACGACGATCGACCTCAGCAAGGCATTCGACAGCGTCGATCACGGCGTCCTTCT
The DNA here is from genome assembly GCA_036785665.1 of Chirona hameri. Taxonomy (NCBI): domain Eukaryota; kingdom Metazoa; phylum Arthropoda; class Thecostraca; order Balanomorpha; family Balanidae; genus Chirona; species Chirona hameri. Next base: position 43,530 of record JAXIVJ010000935.1, on the reverse strand, counting down.
GGAGAAGCTGGAGTGGTGTGGTGTAGCCTCAGAGTGGTTTAGGAGCTACCTGCGCGATCGGAGACAGGTGGTTGGCAGTAGCAGCTCGACCCCGCTGCCGTTCTCACACGGTGTGCCCCAGGGATCCCTGGTTGGCCCAATCCTTTTTCTGATCTTCATCAACGACCTCTCCTGCTTCCTTCCCCATGGCCGCCTCCTATCCTACGCTGATGGCACTCGGCTCCTTGACAGCTCCCCACCTGACGTCACCGGCTTATCCCACATCAAGTCTCGCGTCAAGGAGTCCATCTGGTGCCTTCAAATGTGGTTTCAAGCCAATAGTCGGAGAATGAACCCAGAGAAGACGGACTTCACACTGATCGGCACAAAATCATCCATTCAAAAGACCGGCAATTTTCATATCAGCATCTCTGGCACAACCATTCACCCATCAACCACAGTGAAGGTGCTTGGGTGTACTCCTCGACCAGCATCTCAGCTGGGCGGCCCACATCTCTGCGGTCGTCCGGCGTTGTAACGCTATTATCGTGTCCCGTTTAAAATTCGCCACCATCTGAACCATGATGCTCTGAGGCTTCTTGTCTGTGTCCACGTTTTCCCCCCATATACAACATTGTTTGTCTGTGTGGGGAGGCGCCGTCGACTGCCGTTTGAACAGGGTACAGAAAGTTGTCCACTTTGCCGCTAGGCTTGTCACTGGTGTTCGTCGCCACGATCACATTTCGCCGGCCCTGGAGACGCTGGGATGGGTCAGTGTGCCCGAGATGGTGCGCCGCTACGATCCCATTTCGCCGGCCCTGGAGACGCTGCGATGGGTCAGTGTGCCCGAGATGGTGCGCTGCCACCACTGTGTAAACGTGTACCGAGCACTACACGAAGGCGATTCACCCTCCACACTGCGTTCGCTTTTTATAACACGAGAGGAGGCCTCCCTGCGTAGTACCCGAGCCTCTGCAAACGGTGTCGGCGCACTACACCTCCCGCGCGACCGGCTGACCGCCACCCAGCGGCAATTCCCCTACCGCGCGGC
>JAXIVJ010000935.1:17500-37500 GCA_036785665.1 Chirona hameri | reverse complement strand
CATCCTCGAACACCGAGATCAGCTCCGGACAGTCGAGGTTCTCCGCAGGTTCCCACGTGTTGTCCTCACTGGAGTCAGAAAACGAGCCACATAAGTCTAAATTCACACTACATATTATACAGGGACAGAGAATAGCAGAAACCTGCCAGATCTTTATCATTATTACGAGCGAGCGCGAAGCGCTCGCTCGTCTTTCCGTGGTATATGGAAAAAAATCTGAATATGAGCGGCCCGGCCTGGCCCGACCCGTGGCGACGCTTTTGAGAAGCTCATATCTCGGCAACCATACGTCCGATTGACAAACTAACTTCTTTGCTGAGTAGCCCCATCCAACCTACCCTGTTTGGGACCAGTGCCGACTCATGTAGGTGACTACCACCGCGCGTGCCGCGTGCCGCGTGAGGGGTATTGAAAAGTGTTTTCTCGCAAAAACTCGGCAACGGCTGAGTTGATTGTGTGTGGTTAGGGACCCCTCAGCCGCCAATTTTCCACAAGTCGGGGGGGGGGGGGTATGTATGCATGTATGTATGTATTTACGTCTTTGGGTGATCCACACGCGACGTGGCTATAATGCCCAGCGTCAATAGATGAAAAAGGTGAACATGGTAATGACAACAGACATAACTCAACTCACATTCACACAGTCTCACAAGAGTCACCGAGTCATGAGATGCCTACTAACAGCGCGATTAAACCTATTGACGGGCAGTTGAGTCATTCCGAGGGCAGAGCGTTATACAGGACGGGTGCCCGTCGATGAAAGCAGCGCTTTCCAGCATTGGTACGAGACGCAGGGACATGTATCTGCGAGTCCTGCCTTGTGCTACGCTCTCGACGTGAACAGTTGGTGTGAAACACACTCGCCAGACACTCAGGCTCACAATCTCGCAGGACCTTATGCAAGAGGCGGAGCGTGTGATATTGGACCAGCTCGTTAGAGTTCATCCAGCCAAGCCTCTGTCTCAGGTCAGATACATGGTCATATTTTGAGCGACCGAAGATAACACGAGCAGCAAAGTTGAGAATCTTCTGGATTCGTTTTAGATTGCCGCCTGAGCCGTTGCCGTAAACAGAGATGCAATATCTCACATGAGACACGACCAGGGCCGTCACAAGCATTTCGACCACACGGGTGGGAACATGGTGCCTCAGATGTGACAGACCGGTGAGTGTGCCGAAGCAGCGGCGAGTCAGGTTTGAGATGTGACTATCCCAGCTGAGAGACTGGTCGAAAGTGACGCCGATATTTTTTGCTTCTCTGCATGATTCCAGGGCCACACCGCCAAAATGCACTATGACGGGTGGAATATGACGGATGTTTTGACTGCTGCCATTGTGATTGTGTTCAAATTTGGTGTGTGGTTAGGGACCTCTCAACTGCCAGTTTCCCACAAGTCAGGGATGGGGTGCCTCTGCACATGCGCACGTGCACACCCCTATTCTATATCTCAGGAACGGCTGAGCCGATTGTGTTCAAATTTGGTGTGTGGTTAGGGACCCCCTCCGCCGCCGCCTACCCACAAGTCATAGGTGAGGTGCCTCTGCACGTGCGCACCTTTTTTTGTATCTCAGGAACTACTTGCCCGATCGGGTTGAAATTCACCATACATTTATTTCGCGCTCGCTCGTTCATCGCCAACTACGGCGCCTTACTGGTATTATATGCCAGAAACTTTTTTTTAGGACGGCCGCTTTATTTTTTTATCCGGCGGCCGTCCGAGATTGTAATCGGACGGCCGCTTTATGATTGAAGCGCCGCTAGCGGTGGTGAGATTAACACAGGTGCTGTCACCTATGAGATCACCGAGTATAGACAAGTCCGTATTCACTCACCAGGGGGACCTGACTAGTGACCACGGTTGCATCAAACTCGATGACAGCAATTTGGTCTTCACCAAAATGAGGATTTTCCGTGTGCACTGACGTTTAGCTCTAACCATTTGAAGTTCCAGGACAGATCGACCAGTCGGAGGGTCGATTTTACACCCTCATCTCTCAGTAAACTTAAGATTGGGTTTATAGGGTTGTCAATTGTCATAGACTCTGAAGACGGCTGTCTAAATATTTCGCCTCGCCGAGCAACGGTCACCGAGTTATAGCCTCCGGCAATGTCGCGAGGTCACGCTGCCGGCATGTCTTTGATGGCTCATAACTTGTCGTTAGACGACCGGAAACCCTAAAAACGATATATTACTGAACTCACAATGATGCAGGGAAACTTATGGCCATCTAAAAAAAAAATGATTTTTGATTTTGATTTTGTGACCTTTTTTTTACCTATCCTATCTTGACTTTTTCCCAGTCGAAACTTGTATTTTTGACTCTAAGCCAACTTGAGTTTTAACAATTACTTTCCGATCGGAAAAAAGTGGATATAGCCTATCAAATGCCCCCTTTCAGCCTCGCAAAAAAAACGTATAGGTGGCGCTGCGAACGTTACCCAAGCATATCTCGGACTGGGTAGACATCGAGGTGCGGTCAACGCCAGTGGATTGGATAAGTGATTCTGAGCAAGAAATATTCGTATGACTTTGTTACCAGAGGTCAAGGTCATAATTTAGGTCAAACTCTTAAATAATTTCCGTTTTCTATACGTACGGGATTTTGTGTGCGAGTATTTCCGGGGTATTGCACAGTTTAGACAAGGACGAATCCAGAAGGCCATTTTAGGATGCGCCAAAACTATCGGGGGGATGCAAAAAGTTCGAAAATTTCCAAACTTGATCGGAAGTCACTTTGTCACCCTTTGGTCGATCGGTCTGGTTGCTCAGTACTGGATTCTTTGATCATGAAACACATTTTCAAACGCATCTCATTGTATTTTGGGCGTCACTGCGACAACATCATATGCTCACTTCTTCCCCCTGGCATTTTGCATGAATGTAGCCATGCACACATGTGAACAGAACCGTACGAAACTGGCTCGCAGCCATACTACCTCACGTACACGTGTCTGAATCATAAAACACCTCGAAGTACATGAGTGGCTGCATACCATCACACCGATAGAGAACAGGGTTACTTTTTACACTGTTTATGTTCCCTCTAAGATGCGTTTATCACCTAATGTGGACGGTTTTGCCGGGTCCACGTGACACTGTAGGGTGACCCGTTTTGCAACGTTTTTCGAAAAAGTTCGATTTCCGGTCGGTTTCTGATGCATTTTTAGCCGCTGATTACAAAATATGACCTTAGAAATGAAAAATTCGTAAAAAAATTGACCGCACGGGCAGTTTGAAAATTTCGGCGATGACCAATGGTCGATGGCGATGACCAAATGGCCGACACAGATATCACCTGGGTGCATATTCACAGACACATTGTGAACCGTACACCACACAAGCCTCTTTGACCCCTCACCGCGCACCTCCTCCCTCCGAGTCCGGTCGTCCCGGCCATCACAGAATACCGCGCAACACTGAGAGGTGCTCTTTCCCACTCCTTCAACCTTCTCTCGCCTACTTTTGTCTAAAGCCCTTTGGATTTTTCCTTTCGTGATAATATCACCCCCGTGGCGACGACAGACGACGAGACGATCTTTGATGTCGATCGCGCGCCGACATCACAAACATCCGCCGCCTCTGCCACAGGAGTCAAGTCTACCTTCTCCTTTGAGTTGCGGCGGCGGGACATGACATAGTGCGGGTCGCTGTCATTTTCGACCTCTGGTGGCTCACCAGACGGTGCGGCGGCGGCGGTGACCACATCAGGGGTGCTGACAGCGGCAGCGATGGACGAGGCAGCGACAATGGCGGTGGGAGCAACAGCAACGACTGCAGAGCCGCTGACGGCTGTGTGGAAGCTCACAGTGACGGCACGGGAACTCACTGTGACGTCATCTGTGGCGGGCGTGGCCGCAGCTTTGGCCCTGCCGTCCGCTAGGGCCCTCCGCTGCTCTTGCCGTCTCCATCGCGCCGTCGTGGAACGATCCAGTCCGTCAATGAATAGTTTCTGCGTCGTTGTTCTATCCTCAAGAAATGTTTTGTCGTCAGGATATGTCGGAGGCGTGGTGCTGCTGGATATGTCCAAAAGCTTCTTCATGCGTGCTGCGGCATGGGTGGCGTCATACTGTGTGGTGGGGCGTTTTCGAATCGGGTCTTTCAGCGCGCAAAGTTTTGAGACGGCATCCCTCACCTTGTACCTTGATTTCGTCGGAATTGAAGCTCTGCTCCAGATTTTAATTACTTCTTCGGCCACCTTATTAATGCAAATTGCTATAGACACATGTTTCTCATCAACACACCGCATCTGCTCCAGTCGCAACACCATAATTCGTGCCATGACGTCAGCGCCAGTGGGCAGCTGGTTCAGTGGCAATGTGGAAATGGTTCCACGGATAGTTGGACTTGGCGTTCCTTCATTTTATTTCGATTTAGTCTCCTGTCCATAATATTGACAGCAGAATCAACGGAACAGGCTAAACAAAGTACACATCAAAACTAACCATGAACAGAAACATCGAATGGGTCCGACCACAATGCAGGGTGTTGAGCCAATAGAAGATAAAAAGGCAGAAATAAACAACAATAACTTTTTTTGTGCGGTACATACTATTTATTTGCCAACATTGTTTGGGATGTACTTAAGAGGAGTTAACCCATTTCCATAGTGTTAAAATAAACAAAAAACAATGTGCAATAATTCACAATGCAATTTATGTATTCCAAGAGTAAGTCTGCGTTCAGTTATGTATAGACAATACTCTTTTTACCTACACTATAATGTTAGGTATATGGTCAAAATTTCAATAAATACTCCCTCCCCACCGCGGCCAGCACGCTGCCGGTGTATTATCACGTTCTTTACCTGGTATCGGAGATGTTACTAACCCTCGAATCGCAAAATAACGCCATTAGCGTCGAGAACACAGCAGGAGGCGGTGGCATACCGTGCTGTCATCTAGCGGATGGAGTTGGTACTAAGGGTGAGGCCGATCGGTTTCGGGCAACATTTCGAGCCAACCAGTGGTGCAAAGAAGCCATATATTAGGCAATTGGTCCGTAATAGAGTGCTCCTTCACGTCATAACCACTTTTACTCTAAATCCTATACCATTTCCATGTTAGTCGGCAAATTGGTCAAAAATTGGTCATCGCCAAAATTTTCAAACGGCGTGCGGTCAAATTTTTTCCGATTTTTTTTTATTTTGATGATCATATTTGAAATCAGCGGCTAAAAATGCATCGGAAACTGACCGGAGATCGAACTTTTTCGAGAAAAAAAAGTTGCCAAACGGGTCACCCAAACGTGACAATTCGTGAACTGTCAGGTACTGGAACAAAACGGTGAAACTGCTGGGTGCCTTTAATTGTTTTGGCAGCGGAGAAACGTGCAGCTAGCCCCGCTGTAGTTTTCTTGACCTCTCCCTTTTCCACCAAGCAAAACTGGATGGTGGTTTTGAATTTGTCAGAAACGTACAAATGGCCTGTGCCGACAGAATTTGGTCAGTGTACGGACGCCTGAGACTCTGTCGCCGCCGCTCTTTTCAGCGTGCCACAAATGTCATCACATGCACTCTTGCCGTGGGATGTGGCGAAAAAGTGTCATTCGCTTGTGATTCCAAAGTCCGCAGAGTGATGTGCGATGTGAATTAAATTATACTTGTTTTTGTATTGAGCTGCGCAGCCGTCAGAAAAACAGTGAATTTTGCTCAGTCCCGGTATCAGTTTCTGTACTTCGGGAATGAGGCGTCTAAAAAAGTCGTGCACCATGCTGGCTGGCGGCTAAGACTTTCCAGGAATCCTCACGCGACTTAACCATGTCTACTAGCGTGCAGCGATCGGTACTAACCCAGTGTTTAAAGCGTATTTCGGTCTCAAAATCGCCCTCGTCATCCAAATCGTTTGTGCATGTCTACCTATTTTCCTCTAGGACTACGTTCAGAAACTGGAAAACTCCGTTTTCCCTGGGACAGTCGGTTCTGTTTCGGTTCTGGTTCTGTTCACATGTGTGCATGGTTCCATTCATGCAAAATGCCAGGGGGAAGAAGTGAGTATATGATGTTGGCACACTGATGCCCAAAATGCAATGAGATGCGCTTGAAAATGTGTTTCATGATCAAAGAATCCAGTACTGAGCAACCAGATCGATCGACCAAAGGGTGACAAAGTGACTTCCGATCAAGTTTGGAAATGTTCGACCTTTTTTCACCCTCCCCCCCCCCCCCTCACATAGTTTTGGCGAATCCCAAAATGGCCTTCTCGATTTGTCCTTGTCTAAACTCAGTGCAATACCCCGGAAATACTCACAAAAATCCCGTACGTACAGCAAACGGAAATTATTTACAAGTTTTTTTTCTCGATTCGGATCATTAATCATTATCGGATACGGATCATTAATCGTCAAACTGACAACAGGAACAGCTACATAAATCAGATTCCATGTCGCCTGCTTGGTGGCTGTCGGTTTCAGCGCTTTCCATCTCCTCATCGGAAATTGTTTGACTAAATCGCACCTTGGCGTTATTTTTGTATCCGTGGTTCCGAAGATCATCTATAAGAGATTGTATTGATAAAATTATTAATGTCACTGAAAGTAATCGGTCGAAAGTCACATCTTCGAATGAGCCGGATGCTGCTGCTGAATGATGATCCATTTCGATGTTGTTTTTGTTATGTGCTTGTTAGCACTGATACTAGTTATTTCTAAATATTTTAAGAGAAGAATAAGAGAACTTGGATTATTTCTTGCTCAGAATCATCTATTCAATCCATTGGCGTTACCGCACCTCGATATCTTTACCCAGTCCGTTTACCCAGTCCGGAGATATACATGGGTAACGTTCGCAGCGCCACCTATACGGGTTTTCGCGAGGCTGAAAGGGGGCATTTAATAGGCTATATCCACTTTTTTCAATCGAAAGGTAATTGATAAAACTCAATTTGGCTTTGAGTAAAAAAAATACAGGTTTCGACTGGGAAATAGGTCACGTAAGAAAAGGTCACAAGGTCACAAAATAAAATAAAAATCGGATTTTTTTAGATAGCCAAAAGTTTCCCTGAATCATTGAGAGTTCAGTGATATATCGCTTTTAAGGTTTCCGGTCGTCTCACTACAAGTTATGATCCATCAAGAAGAAAGGTCTGCAGCGTGACCTCTCGACATTGCCGGAGGCTATAGCTCGGTGACCGTTGCTCGGCGAGGCAAAATATTTGCAGTCTTCTTCAGGGTCTAAGACATAGATCCAATCTTATATTTTTTTAATATGAGGGTGTACGGCACTGGTCGATCTGTCCTGGAACGCCCCCGCACTGAATTACTGTTGTGAGTTTTGATGCGTTCTGATGCGGTGGTCCACTCAGACAGTCCCAGAGGACCACAGCCGCTCAGGTCTGCGATGGTCCACTCAGACAGTCCCAGAGGACCACGGCCGCTCAGGTCTGCGATGGTCCACTCAGACAGTCCCAGAGGACCACGGCCACTCAGGTCTACGATGGTCCACTCAGACAGTCCCAGAGGACCACAGGCGCTCAGGTCTGCGATGGTCCACTCAGACAGTCCCAGAGGACCACAGCCGCTTAGGTCTGTGATGGTCCACTCAGATAGTCAAGAGGACCACGGCCGCTCAGGTCTGTGATGGTCCACTCAGATAGTCAGAGGACCACGGCCGCTCAGGTCTGCGATGGTCCACTCAGACAGTCCCAGAGGACCACGGCCGCTCAGGTCTGCGATGGTCCACTCAGACAGTCCCAGAGGACCACGGCCGCTCAGGTCTGTGATGGTCCACTCAGACAGTCCCAGAGGACCACGGCCGCTCAGGTCTGTGATGGTCCACTCAGATAGTCAAGAGGACCACGGCCGCTCAGGTCTGTGATGGTCCACTCAGACAGTCCCAGAGGACCACGGCCGCTCAGGTCTGTGATGGTCCACTCAGACAGTCCCAGAGAACCACGGCCGCTCAGGTCTGTGATGGTCCACTCAGACAGTCCTAGAGGACCACGGCCGCTCAGGTCTGTGATGGTCCACTCAGATAGTCAAGAGGACCACGGCCGCTCAGGTCTGTGATGGTCCACTCAGACAGTCCCAGAGGACCACGGCCGCTCAGGTCTGCGATGGTCCACTCAGTCCCAGAGGACCACAGCCGCTCAGGTCTGCGATGGTCCACTCAGACAGTCCCAGAGGACCACGGTCGCTCAGGTCTGCGATGGTCCACTCAGTCCCAGAGGACCACAGCCGCTCAGGTCTGCGATGGTCCACTCAGATAGTCCCAGAGGACCACGGCCGCTCAGGTCTGCGATGGTCCACTCAGATAGTCCCAGAGGACCACGGCCGCTCAGGTCTGCGATGGTCCACTCAGATAGTCCCAGAGTACCACAGCCGCTCAGGTCTGCGATGGTCCACTCAGTCCCAGAGGACCACGGCCGCTCAGGTCTGCGATGGTCCACTCAGATAGTCCCAGAGGACCACGGCCGCTCAGGTCTGCGATGGTCCACTCAGATAGTCCCAGAGGACCACGGCCGCTCAGGTCTGTGATGGTTCACTCAGATAGTCCCAGAGGACCACGGCCGCTCAGGTCTGCGATGGTCCACTCAGATAGTCCCAGAGTACCACAGCAGCTCAGGTCTGCGATGGTCCACTCAGTCCCAGAGGACCACGGCCGCTCAGGTCTGCGATGGTCCACTCAGTCACAAAGGACCACAGCCGCTCAGGTCTGCGATGGTCCACTCAGACAGTCACAGAGGACCACGGCCGCTCAGGTCTGCGATGGTCCACTCAGTCCCAGAGGACCACAGCCGCTCAGGTCTGCGATGGTCCACTCAGACAGCCCCAGAGGACCACGGCCGCTCAGGTCTGTGATGATCCACTCAGATAGTCAGAGGACCACGGCCGCTCAGGTCTGTGATGGTCCACTCAGACAGTCCCAGAGGACCACAGCCCGCTCAGGTCTGTGATGGTCCACTCAGATAGTCAGAGGACCACGGCCGCTCAGGTCTGTGATGGTCCACTCAGACAGTCCCAGAGGACCACGGCCGCTCAGGTCTGCGATGGTCCACTCAGTCCCAGAGGACCACGGCCGCTCAGGTCTGTGATGGTCCACTCAGACAGTCCCAGAGGACCACGGCCGCTCAGGTCTGCGATGGTCCACTCAGTCCCAGAGGACCACAGCCGCTCAGGTCTGTGATGGTCCACTCAGACAGTCACAGAGGATCACGGCCACTCAGGTCTGCGATGGTCCACTCAGTCCCAGAGGACCACGGCCGCTCAGGTCTGTGATGGTCCACTCAGACAGTCCCAGAGGACCACAGCCGCTCAGGTCTGTGATGGTCCACTCAGACAGTCAGAGGACCACGGCCGCTCAGGTCTGCGATGGTCCACTCAGTCCCAGAGGACCACGGCCGCTCAGGTCTGTGATGGTCCACTCAGACAGTCCCAGAGGACCACAGCCGCTCAGGTCTGTGATGGTCCACTCAGACAGTCCCAGAGGACCACGGCCGCTCAGGTCTGTGATGGTCCACTCAGATAGTCAGAGGACCACGGCCGCTCAGGTCTGCGATGGTCCACTCAGTCAGTCAGAGAACCACAGTCGTTCAGGTCATTTGGCGCTCACTTATCCCGGCATTGGCTGGGGTCTCAGCCGAACGCCATTGGTTGGGGGGGGGGGGGGGGCGTTTTCCGTCCCCTGGTTATCTTCCAAACCAATAACCGCAGCGAGACGCGCAAGGCGGCAATTGAAAGCTCTTAATCAGACGCATCCAAAGCATACACGAAATTTTAAAATAAGGCCACATGTCAGGTCACGGTCAAAGGTAAAAATTGAGATATTTGAGTTTTTGGGCCATACTTTCCATCCAAAGCCTTAGATTGCGACTATTATCGCACAAAGTGATCTAGCAGTCATTTTCACAACCTGACACCATATAAGGTGAAGGTCAGGTCAGATAAGCTCAAAATTCGAAATTGATAAATAGAAATAGGAAAAGCATGTCTAGACCAGTTTTGTCTCAGAAAGACGGTGCTGGCATTTATTATAAATGTTTGTATCTGGGCACTAAAAGCAAAAAAAATAGGACGTCATGAGTTACTCATACTTAGGGAGCGATAAGTCAGTCAAAAATAAAGATATTACTTTTAATTTTTTTTCTTATTTGGACCCAAATTTGGTTTGGGTCCACATGTTCTTAAACATATATTCCGTATTTTTAATGTTTGAAAATGTTGATTTTGAGAGCATTTTATTTTTTTTATTAAAAAAATGGGCCAAACACCAACATTATCAAAAATTCGAGATAGCCATTTTGTAGCCCTTGCCATTTGCTATCTTTTGGCGTTTTTCGATTGCATTTTGCTTCAAATATGACATTTGTAAGGCCTGCTAAATCTTAGCTGATTTTTGTGACAAACTCGTGTGTAGTGACTAGTGACGTCACTACATTCGCTATATTTCGAAAAATAATCGACTAAATTTCTTCATTTTTGCACAGAAGATGTATAACTGATGTAGGAAAAGGTACCTGAAGTTTCACGTCGATAGCGCTATTAGTTTTTGAGCTATTGCGAAAGTTCGTCTGGGGGGGACGACCCCCCACCCCCCACCCTAGCCAATGGCGGGTTATAACACAATACTACCAGAGATATGCCACAATCGAATAACCATGGTTTGAAATGAAAGTTGTCCAAAATTGCATACAGGAATATTTATGAGACAAGAAAAGAATGTTCAAACTAACACTACACACTATTTTACACCTTATTTCAAAATCCTGCACAAAGTTAAAAATGGCATTGTCACCTGATAAAACGGAGAAGAAAAAAAACAGTCAGTTCCCAGCCCAACACAACTTACTCTGAATATCCTTTCCATTTCAGGAGGTACTCCAGCTTTCCATTTCTGATTCTTTTCGAGATGACCTTCTCCACTGAGTACTCCTCCTCTTCCTCAGCCCCCTCCTCATCGGTGCTCTTCTCCTTGACATCCTTGGTCTTCTCCTTGACCGACTCCTTGGCCACCTCACCAGACATGTTGGTTTCTGTTCTTATGGGTGCTTTGAATCCTGAAATTCAGATTAGTTGAAAGTGTTAAAGAGAGATAAATTCATTTTCCTACAACAACAAAAATGGAGTTAGCACTTTAAATGGGAAGAAGCACTTAACTTATAAGTAAATCCAATCACATTTTGCATAAAAATTTCAAGTTAAAGTTGATAAGCGTTCCACACTTCTAATGGTCGGTACTCAGCGAGTACTTGACACACTTTATGGTATTTAACCCACACTTGACCGCGGGGTGGGGGGGGGGGGGGCTCAGGGGGGCAAATATTCAGGGGGGTAAATATTGCCCCCCTGACGAATTTTCGCAATAGCTCAAAAACCAACAGCGCTATTAACGCGAAACTTGGGAAACCTTCTCCTGCATCAATTGTATGTACGTCTTCCGTGCAAAAATGATGCAATTTCGTCGAGGAAAAAATATTTAGATATAGCCAATTTAGTGACGTCAGTACACAAGAGTTTGACGAATAAATCAGCTAAACTTTAACAGGCCGTACAAAGACCATTTTTGGAGAAAAATGCAATAAAACACATCAAAAGATAGCAAATGGCAAGGGGTACAAAATGGCTATCTCGGATTTGTATTTTTGAACCCCCCCCCCCCCCCCCAAAAAAAAAAAAAATCAACATTTTCACAAAAAGCGGAATATATGTTGGAGAACCACACAATACCTAAACCAAATTGCAAAGCAATATCTTTATTTTTGACTGACTGACTCCCAAGTATGAGTAACTCAAGACATTTTGAAATTGCGTTTTTGTGCTTTTAGTGACCAGATACAGACAAATAAATGCCAGCACTGTATTTCTGAGACAAAACTGGTCTAGAAACGTGCCTTTTTATTTAGATGTATCAACTTCAAACGGTGACCATATGTGACCTGATCTTGATCTGAGCTTGACACTAAATTCACTTAAATGAGGTCAGATGGTAAAATGACTATCACTTTCGAATTATACGTGTACATACAACATGTGCCCATACAACATGTGTAGCATGACTTTCGAAAATCTTCTGCGCAGACAGACAGACAGACGTGTATTGGAGTCGTCCACAATCAGCTTGTGGCTATTAGACCCCCCCCCCAAAAAAAAAGAGAAGTCAAACAAACAAAGACAAAACTGGTGTAAAGCAAGGACATCGTAGATACGGTACAGGCGCAGTAAAGATGCAAACAGAAAAGCGTACGAAGGGCAGAGCGTAGCGTTGGGTAAAGATAGCAGTTCAGTCGGGGCGAGGCGTAGCCGCCAGCAAGTGTCGCCTCAGGCAGGGGCGGATCCAGCTGCTCAGTTTGGGGGATGCTTGGCCTTCAGCAGGCACGTAGCCAGGATTTTTCTCAATGTTGTTGACCGGGGATGGGAGGGGGGGGGGAGGGAGGGTTGTCACAGAATCTTATTTTATCTAGTGTAAATTTGTTTTGCTCGGGGGGGGGGGGGCATGGCCCCGTGCCCCCCCCCTTTGACTGCGTCCCTGTAGGCCTTCATATACCCAAATTGAGTTGCAAAGACTCATAATTTAAAACAAACATAGTTTGAACAGCATGACATCATGACATCGAGAGTCGATGACTGACAAACACCTGTTTTGGAGACGGCCGTGGCATAACTGTACAACACAAACGGTAGGATGTAAAAAATAACGCCTAAGCATATATAAAATACTTTATCGACCTGAAATATGCTGACGCAAGTTCTAAAGATGATATTAAACGGACATCGAAAATTAAAGTGTTATTGATTTACCCAAAGGTAGGAATGAGCCTGCTTCAAACGAAGACGTTTGGCGTCTCCATTATCGTTTTGTCACAGCTCTCCGTGCACCGACGAGCGGCAAATGCGCGGCACGCTAGCCTGTTGTTTACCGGGTCAGGTTTGTAACCTAATTTAACTTTTGTTACATAGGAATAAGATCATAAGACGACCAGATGAACCGTGTGCACAAATCTGGATAACCATAACGTGGTATATCATATCACCTCCAGACAATACGGTTATACATTTAGCGTTCGTACGATCCTTTTCCTTTTTTATAAAAGAATTGACGACCCGGTCGCCAACTCTTATGGAGCGCCAGCGAACCCATTGGTCCCATTGGTCATATTAGCGCCCAGGGGCCATAGCTCTACCGGGGTTCGAAACCCGGGCTCCCCACGTGAGAGCCAGACGTCTTAACCACCCGGCTATAACGGCTCGGCTTAGCGTTCGTACGAGAATTTAAAGTGCTTAGTCACTAAATTATCAAAATACGACAGCCTTGTAACACATACACGGAGCTACGCTACCATCACGAATATGAGCCTCTCCGCGATCTGGATGTCACTTACTGCCACGTCGTCACCAAGAGTCGTAAGTGATTCAGATGCTCGAAGGTGAAAACGATGACCATTAGAACGTTAGCCCTTTAACAAAACTGAATATTTCACTGACATATAAGCTAGGAATATCTTTATGAAAATACGAAGGCCCCGAAATATGACACTGCTCCCGAAATAGAATCGACAAGCACTGGGCGCATTTATGTTCAATGTGACAACTCGGGGTGGATGAGGTAGTGCCACCATTAACCGGAGCTTGATTTGAGCGGGTCCCACAGGCCAGTACTCAGTAGTGGCCTAAATCCCGTATTCGGTAATCAGTATAGTGTGGTATGGTATCAATTTATATTAGGACAAAGGATTTCCAAAAATCTCAAATTGGTACATGATGCGGTGACAACGGAAGTCTGGGGAAGATAAATGGCGCGAGACAAAATGTCCTAATTTATCAATCTGAGTGAGAGGGAAGAAGGCCCCAGGGGGGCGAAGTTTAGTTCCTACTAGATCTGGCAAGACGCCTGTGACGTATGTAAGAGGGCGCCCGAGGGCATGTTTTTGTTGATGCAATGGGAAATGAAGCGTTTTCTAAATCGAATGTAAAACACTTTTTAAAAGTGTTTTAAATTATTTTGGAATTATGGGAAATATGATTCAAAAAACATATTTACACATAATGTGCTCATTCCCATGTTTTTCACTGTTTTCTCTAGCCGTATCCAGGGTCAAAATGTATAAGGTTCGTCAGACATTCCAACAGTCAGTCGTTCAGTGTGTAACGTACATACATAATAATGATGGTTTTCGGTATATTTTCATCAGATTATGAACTCTATTATGATTAGCCTCTTGTTACTTGGAGGGGCAGCTACGGATTTTTGAAACTCAACAAACTTATTAACCCCACCCACTAAGGTTTTCAATGAAAGAACAGCGGTGCAGTCGGCGCTGCGCGCCGCCGTTTTTGCCACAGGTGTTTGGGTATCGTTTATTCGTATGTTTCCGCAAAACACGGCTTTTCATGACAAGTGTCATTTTACATTGTATCACAGTTACACTATTAAAATAAATCCACATACAAAATTGTCGACACCAAAGCGTTACAAGCACAAGGCAGTCATTCTCGCAGAGTTAGCGATCTGCTGTCAGCCACTCCCTCATCCACGTACGAAACACCGTCACTGCTCCAGCGTCTCGCACTTCGGCCAGCGCCTCGTTCCATTTGGCCGTTGACCGAAATCTTAACGATCGACGGGCGTGCTCGGTACGGACTCGAGGCATGTGCATTGTGCAGCAGCCCTGCTGCAGAACCTCGGGTTTCTCTGGCGGACACATTCTCGCGGTACGACAGCAAATCTCTCAGACAGATCGGTGCATTATTATCATACAGCAGACGATGTACCATCACCAGGTCTCGCTCGGCAACAAGTTCGTCCACTTTCGGCCATTTCAATCCACGCAAGATAGGCATCATACGTGTCTGATGACGGCAGCATTTAGCAATTCTGGCGCTGTGTTTAATTTTGTGTATACGTTTACGTTGTGTTGCGTTGCAGCCTGCCCAGACCGTCGCACAATACAATATATGCGAGAAGAAAAAAAAAACAATGATTCAATTTTTTTTTTTTTTACTTCTTTTGGCAGTCGGAGCGGAAATGTTGACAGACCGAACACCGTTGCGTAGCATCGTTGCGTCATGATAGAAACATGTTTTTCGAAAATAAGATTACTGTCCAAAATGACCCCTAGAATTTGCGCACTACCAGATGGGGCAAGCGTTGCATTGCCAAAACGTACTTCGAAATTGCGTCCAACATCCTTTGTCGAGAAGAAATGAGAACAAGGTCAGATTTGTTTGGGTTAATTTTAAGTGTTTTCAACAAGCCATCGCTGCGCTATGCTCAGCGTTGACTCGATGTATCGTTGTAGCTCTCCCTGTTGGTTGGGGAGGCCACAGTAGATAAATTGCACGTCATCAGCGTATAACACCGTCTTGGTGTCACATAAAAACGATGTCAAGTCATTAGTAAAAAGTAAATATAACACTGGTCCCAGAATTGAGCCTTGGACCACGCCGCAAGTGATGGAGACGGTCGTGGAGCCTCCGCGTTGTGCGCATTTTTTTCACATTGTGTGCAATCATCCACATTGTGTGAAATTTTTTAACTCTGGTCATCTCAGGTCAGGTCACGTGATTCCACCTCCAAAACGTTTGCGGTCGTGCCACAGCCACAGTTTTAGGCTGAGTGGTTTCTATATTACAGGATTTAACTTGGCCATAAGTACCTGCAATTCGTTTATCTCAGATATTGTATATCGGTGACCTAAGGTTAGGTAGAACACGTGACTTTCCCAATAAAAGTCAATGACAAAAATTGCAAATGCTTTTTATTCAAGTGATATACATTATATCAGACCAAATCTTTCAAAATCATGTTATTATAGGCCATTCTTGGTGACCCAAGCATAATTTTAATTAGTGAGCCCTTCAAAGTTATCTGAGGTCATCCGAGGTCACAACAAGTTTTTGCCAACAACTTTTGATTAAATACAGACAAAGACGTTACACGGACACCATTGTTTATCTCGTCGAGGCGCTTTAAAAAAATGCGCCGTGCGACCCACCTGGTCCGCCATATGACCCTCGGATGACCTCGGATGACCCTGCTGAACTGAGGAAATTTTTTTTTTGACTTAAACCAATTGCAAAAATAATATGATTCGAAGCGCGTTGAGGAGATACACACGATAACGTTAAAGTTATTGTTAAAGTTATTGTTATCGTGCTTGGCTAAGACGTTATTAACTAAAACTTGTTTGCCAAAACAGTCTGTATGACCTTTTATAGCCTCTGGATTCAGGAGCCTAAACTCCGAGACCTGACCTGAGCTAAAATTCGAGAACACCAATGGCGGTAACATTTTTCAAGAGCTTTCGGTTGCCTTTTCCGTTTTTTTCTTTCTTTTTGTCTTACCTATAATAGATCCCGAGATATGTTGGGGGTTTCTGGGGAAAAATCCTAAAATTGGAAAACAAATTGACCTTTGATGATCTCTGGGGACCTTAATATTGAACTGAGACAAAACAAATGACTGAAGAAGTTTCGACATGATTTTTTCACGAGCTATCGAACAGTATTTTTCATTCCGTTTCTCCCCATAAGAGCAGAGTTAGAAAGGGGCGCTTGGGCGTTCGGACGCCCCCGGCTTGGCGTGGGTTTATAGTGTAGATGATGCATCAATCCCACTGGAACATCTCACTCCGTTTCACGTCTTTTTCAGATCCGTTTGCGACATCCAAAATATTCTTCGAATCAGAGTGGCAAAATATCCCCTAGCATTCTAGCTTGTTCAGTAGCATATTACGGTTCCTGCAATCAAAGACATATCTGTATCTGTATCTGTATCTGTATCTGTATCTGTATCTGTATCTGTATCTGTATCTGCATCTGTATCTGCATCTGCATCTGCATCTGCATCTGCATCTGCATCTGCATCTGCATCTGCATCTGCATCTGCATCTGCATCTGCATCTGCATCTGCATCTGCATCTGCATCTGCATCTGCATCTGCATCTGCATCTGCATCTGCATCTGCATCTGCATCTGCATCTGCATCTGCATCTGCATCTGCATCTGCATCTGCATCTGCATCTGCATCTGCATCTGCATCTGCATCTGCATCTGCATCTGCATCTGCATCTGCATCTGCATCTGCATCTGCATCTGCATCTGCATCTGCATCTGCATCTGCATCTGCATCTGCATCTGCATCTGCATCTGCATCTGCATCTGCATCTGCATCTGCATCTGCATCTGCATCTGCATCTGCATCTGCATCTGCATCTGCATCTGCATCTGCATCTGCATCTGCATCTGCATCTGCATCTGCATCTGCATCTGCATCTGCATCTGCATCTGCATCTGCATCTGCATCTGCATCTGCATCTGCATCTGCATCTGCATCTGCATCTGCATCTGCATCTGCATCTGCATCTGCATCTGCATCTGCATCTGCATCTGCATCTGCATCTGCATCTGCATCTGCATCTGCATCTGCATCTGCATCTGCATCTGCATCTGCATCTGCATCTGCATCTGCATCTGCATCTGCATCTGCATCTGCATCTGCATCTGCATCTGTAAAGGTAAATGGATATGGATGTGTATGTGTATGTGTATGTGTATGTGTATGTGTATGTGTATGTGTATGTGTATGTGTATGTGTATGTGTATGTGTATGTGTATGTGTATGTGTATGTGTATGTGTATGTGTATGTGTATGTGTATGTGTATGTGTATGTGTATGTGTATGTGTATGTGTATGTGTATGTGTATGTGTATGTGTATGTGTATGTGTATGTGTATGTGTATGTGTATGTGTATGTGTATGTGTATGTGTATGTGTATGTGTATGTGTATGTGTATGTGTATGTGTATGTGTATGTGTATGTGTATGTGTATGTGTATGTGTATGTGTATGTGTATGTGTATGTGTATGTGTATGTGTATGTGTATGTGTATGTGTATGTGTATGTGTATGTGTATGTGTATGTGTATGTGTATGTGTATGTGTATGTGTATGTGTATGTGTATGTGTATGTGTATGTGTATGTGTATGTGTATGTGTATGTGTATGTGTATGTGTATGTGTATGTGTATGTGTATGTGTATGTGTATGTGTATGTGTATGTGTATGTGTATGTGTATGTGTATGTGTATGTGTATGTGTATGTGTATGTGTATGTGTATGTGTATGTGTATGTGTATGTGTATGTGTATGTGTATGTGTATGTGTATGTGTATGTGTATGTGTATGTGTATGTGTATGTGTATGTGTATGTGTATGTGTATGTGTATGTGTATGTGTATGTGTATGTGTATGTGTATGTGTATGTGTATGTGTATGTGTATGTGTATGTGTATGTGTATGTGTATGTGTATGTGTATGTGTATGTGTATGTGTATGTGTATGTGTATGTGTATGTGTATGTGTATGTGTATGTGTATGTGTATGTGTATGTGTATGTGTATGTGTATGTGTATGTGTATGTGTATGTGTATGTGTATGTGTATGTGTATGTGTATGTGTATGTGTATGTGTATGTGTATGTGTATGTGTATGTGTATGTGTATGTGTATGTGTATGTGTATGTGTATGTGTATGTGTATGTGTATGTGTATGTGTATGTGTATGTGTATGTGTATGTGTATGTGTATGTGTATGTGTATGTGTATGTGTATGTGTATGTGTATGTGTATGTGTATGTGTATGTGTATGTGTATGTGTATGTGTATGTGTATGTGTATGTGTATGTGTATGTGTATGTGTATGTGTATGTGTATGTGTATGTGTATGTGTATGTGTATGTGTATGTGTATGTGTATGTGTATGTGTATGTGTATGTGTATGTGTATGTGTATGTGTATGTGTATGTGTATGTGTATGTGTATGTGTATGTGTATGTGTATGTGTATGTGTATGTGTATGTGTATGTGTATGTGTATGTGTATGTGTATGTGTATGTGTATGTGTATGTGTATGTGTATGTGTATGTGTATGTGTATGTGTATGTGTATGTGTATGTGTATGTGTATGTGTATGTGTATGTGTATGTGTATGTGTATGTGTATGTGTATGTGTATGTGTATGTGTATGTGTATGTGTATGTGTATGTGTATGTGTATGTGTATGTGTATGTGTATGTGTATGTGTATGTGTATGTGTATGTGTATGTGTATGTGTATGTGTATGTGTATGTGTATGTGTATGTGTATGTGTATGTGTATGTGTATGTGTATGTGTATGTGTATGTGTATGTGTATGTGTATGTGTATGTGTATGTGTATGTGTATGTGTATGTGTATGTGTATGTGTATGTGTATGTGTATGTGTATGTGTATGTGTATGTGTATGTGTATGTGTATGTGTATGTGTATGTGTATGTGTATGTGTATGTGTATGTGTATGTGTATGTGTATGTGTATGTGTATGTGTATGTGTATGTGTATGTGTATGTGTATGTGTATGTGTATGTGTATGTGTATGTGTATGTGTATGTGTATGTGTATGTGTATGTGTATGTGTATGTGTATGTGTATGTGTATGTGTATGTGTATGTGTATGTGTATGTGTATGTGTATGTGTATGTGTATGTGTATGTGTATGTGTATGTGTATGTGTATGTGTATGTGTATGTGTATGTGTATGTGTATGTGTATGTGTATGTGTATGTGTATGTGTATGTGTATGTGTATGTGTATGTGTATGTGTATGTGTATGTGTATGTGTATGTGTATGTGTATGTGTATGTGTATGTGTATGTGTATGTGTATGTGTATGTGTATGTGTATGTGTATGTGTATGTGTATGTGTATGTGTATGTGTATGTGTATGTGTATGTGTATGTGTATGTGTATGTGTATGTGTATGTGTATGTGTATGTGTATGTGTATGTGTATGTGTATGTGTATGTGTATGTGTATGTGTATGTGTATGTGTATGTGTATGTGTATGTGTATGTGTATGTGTATGTGTATGTGTATGTGTATGTGTATGTGTATGTGTATGTGTATGTGTATGTGTATGTGTATGTGTATGTGTATGTGTATGTGTATGTGTATGTGTATGTGTATGTGTATGTGTATGTGTATGTGTATGTGTATGTGTATGTGTATGTGTATGTGTATGTGTATGTGTAT
>JAXIVJ010000935.1:0-12500 GCA_036785665.1 Chirona hameri | reverse complement strand
CCAGAACTTGGCCTCCCGATTGACATTGTGTACCTGGATTTTAAAAAAGCATTTGATTTGGTACCTCACATACGTCTCTTGAACAAGCTCCAAGCCTATGGAATAGGGGGCAAGCTGTTGGCATGGATCACTGACTTCTTAAGGGGAAGACGACAACGTGTAAACGTTGATGGCGAGTTGTCGTCATGAAGACAAGTTGACAGTGGCATCCCCCAGGGTTCGGTCCTGGGTCCACTCTGCTTTCTGGTCTATATTAATGACATCCCCTGGGGATCAAGAAACCAATCAAGATGTTTGCAGATGACACCAAGGTCTACGGGCAGGTGGGCACTGCGGAGGACATCACAGTGCTACAGAAGGATTTATATGCCATTGCAAGATGGACGTCCACTTGGCAGCTACCTCTTAACGTGACAAAATGCCAGTCAATACACTTAGGACACCTAAACATCAGAAACCAGTACCGTATAGGTGGTGCCCTCATCGAGAGTGTTAAAGAAGAGAGAGACCTTGGAGTCATTATTGATGAAAAGCTGACCTTTCATTCTCAAACAGGACTGGTGACGAAGAAGGCCAACGCTATCCTGGCAGTTATACAGAAGTCATTTGAGTGCCTTGACATGAAGACTCTGCCAATTCTATATAAATCATTGATACGCCCAATCGTCGAGTATGGGAACACTGTGTGGGGGCCGACGTACGTCGGGGACCAAAATAAAATTGAAAGAATACAGAGGCGCGCGACAAAACTAGTACCTGAGCTGCACACCATCTACCATACCAAGGCTCAGGAAGCTAAAGCTGCCAAGTTTGGTGTACAGACGCAAAAGAGGTGACATGCTCATGGTGTACAGAATTCTGACAGGCCTAACCCAGACAGACCCAATGTTCCAGCCTTCCACTACCGGACAGAGGACCAGAGGTCATCACTTGAAACTACAGAAGCTGACGGCAGTTAGGGCAGTGAGGCGCCACCACCTCGGAGTAAGAGCAGTGGACGAATGGAACGGCCTGCCCCAGGAAGTGGTATCAGCACCGTCTCTAAATGTCTTCAAGTCGAGCCTGGATGAGCACTGGAAAAAACAGGATGTATGACCTGGAATGGTGGCGATGACAAACATCAAGGAGTAAAAACAGTGTGGAAGCTACAACTGTGTGAATATGGGAGCCACAGACCTCACAGGCCTCAACTTCCCGATCTTCTTCAAAGTCAAAGTCAAAGTGTATGGATAAGTTACCATAATGTCATTGCAAAACTTGGTATAATTTTGGTATAAAACTCCATCCAACCTGTTGTTATAGGGCCTTGCAAGGCCCTATAACAACTGAGTGAGTGAGATATAAATCTGAATAGATATAAATCTGATAGATATATAAATCTGAATAGATATAAATCTGATAGATATATAAATCTGAATAGATATAAATCTGATAGATATATAAATCTGAATAGATATAAATCTGAGTGAGAGGGAAGCAAGGAGGGAAGTGAGGTGATTTTGAGGGCAGTGAGACGCATTAGCATCTTGTGCTAGTATGAATAAAACGAGCGCCTAAACTAATTCATTACAAGCTATTTCGACTCTTTAGCAGTAAGTCACAGTGCGTGTAACACTGCGAATTGCTATATGCAGCTGATGCCAGAATTTAAGGGAGCTAGTGGCGACGTATCGATAGCTGAATGGTACAGTAAGATAACTTGGCTCTGTAAACTGCACAATGTCATCTGACGCTAGTGATACCGCTTTGATTAACAGGCGATGCATACAGAATATATGACCAGAGCCCATTCTTATTTGTAAAAAATCGAGCTGTGGCTCTTTTTTTTATTAGAATGGCCTCAGGACTGGAAACGTGCTATGTTTGGGCAGTGTGTAAAATACCTGCATATTATTTGGCTTTGCTGCTGCATTTCCTGGGCGCTGTTTCGACGCTAAACATCTCCCGCGCCAGGTCCTGAAGCCATTCTTTAAAAAAAAAATAGAGCCACGGCTCGATTTTTTTTTAAAGAATGGCTTCAGCTCCCAGAAATGGACAAACTGGACATTACCGCGGTCGAAAGCGCACTGTAAAGCTAAAGTTTAATGCGCATTAGCATCTTGTGCTAGTATGAATAAAACGAGCACCTAAACAAATGAATTACACAAAAACAATGATATTCAAGCAAAGCATAAATATTGGTATTATTTTGGAGTTGGTCCAAGACCAGACATTGGTCATGCCCCCAGGCGTGTTTACCATTGAATGCAGATTGTGGCAACAGCAGTGCCCTAGCATTGAGAAATTTGGGTGGAAAACGACACCCTATGTATACTATTTTTCCACTCTTTTCCAGAGTTTTACTGTGCATTTTCCACTCCTTATTTTTAAATGTACCAATTGGATAATTTGAACCGTGATACTGATTTATGAATGTAATGATAGGGACAGCCTGTGGAGGGAAAGACAGGTAAGAATTGGCATAAGTAATAACTAATTCCTGTTAACGGGTAATTGGGTATTGATAAAGCTGAGTACATACGTTTTTGGGGTTTAATTTTCCACTCTTTATGCTGATTTTTAGCCAGAATTTTCCACTCTGCACTCCAGTTCAAAAGCAATCCTAGGACCCTGGGCAACAGACAATGCGCTATTAATTCGCACTTAGGTGCGCATTTAGCATAGCATAGCGCATTTAGCACATGCATAGCATAGCATTTATTGACAATGCGCACTTAGGTGCATTGCACCTTATTGTTCTTTACTTACTTCTTCACATGTAAGTTTTTCTGTTGATTAAAGTATCAGAACATCATGAAAATAGCCAAAGATCCTATAGATCCTATAGATCCTACAGATCCTATGGATCCTATGGATCCTACAGATCCTATGGATCCTACAGATCCTATGGATCCTATAGATCCTATGGATCCTACAGATCCTATGGATCCTACAGATCCTATGGATCCTACAGATCCTATGGATCCTACAGATCCTAGGATCTGTAGGATCCATAAGATCTTTGGCTATTTTTGTTCTGTGTTCTGACACTTCGATCAACAGAAAAACTTACATGTGAAGAAGTAAGGAGCGTAAATACGTTGCAATGTGCGTAAGTGCTATAGTACATTGTCCATTGCCGCAATCTGCATTCAATGGTAAAATGCCTAGGGGCATGGCTTATACTTATACTTCGAAGAACTTCGTCGCGTCGACGTCAACTCCCTGCCTCAGCACCTGATACACCGTGATCATATCGCCACGGCGGCGACGATGATACAGCGACGGCAGTTTGAGGACCCGTAGTCTCTCCACGTACGGGCGGTCACGGACGCTGGCGACGTCAAGATATCTCTGCTGTCTAAGCGCTGTTTCGGGACGCTGGCTGCCTTGTGCCAGCTCCGACACAATGTTCCGAGGCCCGTCATTACAGTTCTTATGACAGCCCTGGTCCTTCCGCAGCTGCGGTACTGTATTTCTGTCTTTGGCAATGGCTCGAAGAAGAATATGAACAGGCTACAGAAAATTATGAATTTCGCAGCCAAGGTTATTTACGGCAGAAGTAAATTCGACAGTGTCGGACCTGCGGAGTGACTCGCGCTGGATGAAGTGTGATCAGCTGTACACGTATCACACGCTCTGCTTACTGCACAAGGTCGTCCAATCTGGCGAACCCGAAGCCCTAGCTAGTGCTGTGTGCACAAACTCATCATTGCGTGAGCCACATACTAGTCAGGATGCTCAGTTATATGTGCCCCGATCAAGGACTGAGGGTGGTAAACGTCGTTTTCGCGTGCGTGCCCCGCGGATGTACAACTCGTTGCCGCCCGACGTTCGCCAGAGGTCCATTCGTGGTTTTCGAGGTAGCTTAAAGCGACATCTGCTGATCGATTCTAGTGACTGAGACTGGCGTGTTGCTGTCCACTGCGTGCGAATGCCTGAGCATCCATGCATGAGAATGTCTAGTTATCGTGCTTGCGTGTTATTTTTTGGAAGTGTGCGCAATCCCATAGTGTGATCCTCACCTTTCGCTATGCTTTGTATGTTCCTTTGACGCTAAACGATCATAGCCACTAGTAGTGTGGATGTTCTAAGAAGTAAATACAAATACAGTCTTGTGGCTCGCCTCTGCACACACTCGATGCGCTTCTGGACTTCCCGGTTAAAGGGTCCCCAAACCGTATCGGCGTGTTCTAGATGAGGTCGAACCATCGCCCGGAACAGCAACGGCAGGGTGGTTTCGTCGATGACGCTGAAGGATCGACGGATGACCGCGAAGATGCGCGACGCCTTGTAGAATATGGCTGCAGCCGCCTGCTCTCGGAACTTCAGATGACAGTTCACGTGAGCCCCCAGGTCCTGCTCTACTGATGTCTGGATCAGCTGGACGTCCCACATGTGGTGCACGTGGTTGGCGTTGCTTCTTCCCAGGTGCAGGGATTGCACTTCTTGCGGTTGAAGGGAAGCTGCCACCGTTCTGACCACCCTGTGAGGGCGTCCAGGTCTCTCTGGAGAACTTGGATGTCCGAGGCCTGGCTGACGCTCCTGTAGATCTTTGTATCGTCCGCAAACATCTTGACGGATGACAGCACCTCTCCCGACAGGTCGTTGACGAAAACGACGAACAACAGCGGCCCAACACGGTTCCTTGCGGAACAGCGCTGCTAACCGCTGCCCAGTCCGATCTGGAGCCGTTGACGGTCACCCGCTGTTGTCGCCCGGTCAGGAACGCTTCCACCCAGTCCAGAAGCTTTCCGCCGACTCCGCAGGAGCGCAGTTTCAGGAGGAGACGCTGATGAATCACAGAGTTGAACGCTTTACTAAAATCTAAGTAGATCGTGTCGACTGGGTCACCTTGGTCAAGCATGCTGGTCCACTCATCCAGGGTTTCGAGGAGCTGGGTGCAGCAGGCTCTCTTCCGCCTAAACCCATGCTGTGCAACACTCAGCTGCTCTGTTCAGGTAAGGTGATCCATCAGCTGGTCAAGAATCAGTGACTCAAGGACCTTGCACGGAACCACTGTCAGTATCACGGGTCTGTAGTTTGCGGGACATTGCTTGGGGACCCTTCTTGAATATAGGGACCAGTCCATGCTCCAGTCGCTCGTCAGACTGCTTGAGTCCAGTGAAGAGCGGAAGAGCTGCGCCCAGGGCTCCGCCATCGATGCCGCTGTCTCCTGCAGGATTTGGGGATGAAGTCCGTCCGGGCCGGGCAAGCTGTCGGACTTGAGCTTGAGCAGGCCTACATCTGGGTCCAACAGCATCTAGGTATAAGTAATGGTTTCCCCGCAGCTTTTAGATGTGGCGATTCCAAATATGATACTCATTGTTGGTGCAAACAAACTATTACAGTATAATGATTTAAATATTTACCAACAGATCTGCTGCTGCTCCTCACCACACAATGCTGTCATGAACTATCGCCAGCTGATAGTTGAAGGCTGCTGATTGGTCAGATAACATTGCAAGACCATCCTGCTTATGCACAGCATAAATACATCAGGCAATACATTTATGCTGTAGGGTTAGGTCTTGCCTACAAGAGGGTCTGGGGGGCGACAGCCCCCGGTAGGTTCTGCAGTGCAGTGAGCTGAGCGTTCTAAATGTCCCTGCAACTGTAATGACTGTAAAAGTTGAGTCAGGTTCAATTATGTTATTACAATTGTTTCCTCCCAACAGCTCATTTGCGCCACACATGGGTATCAGATTTGGAATCAGCACATAAAAAACTAAAAAATGCACAATTTATCCATGAAACAGGTGTTGGACACTCAAATTTTACCATATAAAATGATACTTGCATATATATATACATATATATATATATATTGCATATTTACATATATATATATATTGCATATTTGCATATATATATATTGCATATTTGCATATATATATTGCATATTTGCAATGCATATTCTGCATATGTAACCCTTCAATCTTAAATGCAGTGGTTTGAGAACCTATGATTTGGATTATCATCCACCGAGACTGATTTTGAAGTTTGTGGACCTAGCTATCCTCTCGGGACCAAGGTGCTAATTGGACTCTCACCATAGGCCCTTGCCTCACCCTGTTCCGAGGGAGCCGGGCAGACTTTTTCAAAGGCCCGCCGAGGGATTGAACCCCAGTCCCCGGCACAGAAGGCAAGTATCTTACCACTACGCCGAGTTGCTCCCTACCGCACCCGCACTCTGTAGAGCGGTTCAGGTTATGGAGAAAATCGACGCAAGGGTGTTTATTTACAAGTCACTACTTTCCTTACGCAATATTGCTGTATAATACGCGTATCAAACGATAGAATATTTCCTAATTACTACATTCAGTTTTACAAACCGGCTTCATTCACAACAACTACCAAAAATGTAAATAATTCGAATATCTCACCGCTTCACATCGCCGCCGCACGATTATTTCAAGGCCGTATAAGAGAGGTAGAGTCATCCGGGGACTTAAACGCCCCAACCACACAATAGCGTGACGTCACTGGTGTTCTGGTCCGACTCCGCTGTTCCCGCACGGGGCACGGTGCGGTGCGAATATTTCGAACGGGATACGGATAGTTGCACCTAAGCAGGGGCGGATCTACGATTTTTTATATGGGGGGGGGGGGCGGCCGACCCAGGGCGCGGCATTTTCACCGTGAAGTGGGGCGCCATGGGTCTACAGGGGGCGCCAAAGGTTATACAACAAAACAAAATCCTGCAAAAATGGCAATTTCTCTTACGCGCCCCACTTTACGGTAAAAGTTCACCTTCGGAAAATTTATCAGAACATGATTTTATTATATTTTTTAATACAGTTTCTTGTCTTTTCAAAAATGGTCCTACATCGCGCCAATTCAGGACAGAAGGTCGTAAATTATTAAGTTTATGGTGTGCGTTATTGGTCTGCGCATGCTCCGTCAGGGGCGGATCCAGGGGGAGGGCACAGGGGGCACGTGCCCCTCCCGAAACATCTGAGGAGGGCCCTTTTCGGTGCGCGTAGCGCGCCGAAAAGGGCCGACGATACCGCGCGAAGCGCGGTATCATGGGCTCTCTAAGAGACCACGCAAAGTGGTCTTTAGAGAGTGTAGAGCACTTCAGAGGTCTCAAGAGCCAACAGGGCCCTCTCTGAAAGACCAGAGGGCCCCAAGGAAGTTCAAAGGGCCCCTGTCCAGGTCAGAGGGATCCTGGCTAGACCGAAAGGGCCCCTGGGCGAGTCAGAAGAGCCCTGCACATGCCGAATGGCCCCTAGACAGCATAGAGGGCCCCTGGGCAGGCCGGAGGGCCCCTGGGCATGTCGGCAGGGCGACAAAGCAGCCAGCGCAGTCCCTTTCAGGTCGAAAGGGTCCCTAAGCAGGCTGGAGTGTCCCTGGACAGACCAGAGGGCCCCTGGGAAGTTCAAAGGTCCCATGTGCAGGTCAGAGGGTCTGCTGGGCCCTTTCAATGATCGGGAATAGGGCCCTTTCAACGCTCGGGAGAGCCCTTTCAGTGGGTTTGAAAAACACCCAAAACTCACACTCTCACACTATAGAACATTGTTTGGACGCCTTGATTATTTAGTTGCTAGGATTTGTTTTTCTCGTCAGATGTGACTCTGACTCGTAAGAAGATGAATCGACTCAACTTTGACTTGAGCAGCATCCAGGCGACTCAACTTTGACTCAAGCGACATCCATGTGACTCAACTCTGACTCAAGTTGCGTCCCTATTTTTCTTAAGCGACTCGACTCTGATTCAAGTTGAGTTGAGTCAGTTTTGAGTCAAATTTGACTCACCGACTCGGAGTCAAGCACAACCCTGGACACTACATTAGTCAGAGATAGCCCTTGACGGACCTGAAAAGGGCCTGCGCCTGTTTGAGAGGATCCTTTCCAGGCCTCAGATGGTCCTAAGCCGGTCTGAGAGGGCCTTTACTAGGCGACAGAGGACCCTATACCGGACACCAGGCGAGCCATTTGGGCCCGCCTGAGCCAGAGGCCTGGTCTGAGCCCTTTCAGGCCTGGCAATGGCTCTCTCAAACGGACGGAGGGCCATTCAAGTCTGGCAATGGCTCTCTCAGGCTTAGACAGGGCCCTCTCAGGCCCATCGATAGTACACTCAAAGAGACTGAGGGACTTCTCTTACCGACCTTAGGGCCCTCTCACACCGGCACAGGACCCTCTCAGCACGACCGAGGGCCCTTTCAAACCTACCAGTGGTCCTCCAGACCAGCATAGGGCGCCCTCAAGTCTTGCAAGGGCCCTACAAGACTGACAGGGTGAGGGGCGTCACCGACGGGGGGTCGGGAAGGAGAGGGTCCGGACATCAACTCTCAGAAGGTGGGGGGTCGACCGCCCCCCCCCCCCCCCCCCCCCCCGAACGCACACACTTTTTTCGGGGAAAGTTAACAATTTATCGTAAAAATTGCCTTTGCAACAGTCAAAATCCCGCTATTATTCCAAAGTTTAAAAACGGGAAAATTTCGCGACGCTTCACGGCATGACACAAGTTTCGCAATTGCTTATACAAATTTGGAAAATGGGAAAATTAATTCCATTAAATGTCTGGCAGAGGCTATTGGTGGTAATTGCTGACCCCAGGTCCCACTCTCTTCATAAAATATTAACTTGTAACCCTATTTGTAACAGGCTCCTGGCTACTCCTATTTGTAACAGGGGGGGGGGGGGCGGATTTCGCCCCCAGGAGATCTCGAGATTTACCCATCCGATTTTCACAAATCAAACGGCGTTTGGTTCCCCTCATCACGATCTACATTTCTAAAAAATCGACATTTTTGATAGGGGGCAACAGGGGGCAAAAACTACAAATTTTAGTGTTATATATCATCCAACACAGCTATCATGTTTATCAACCGATTGTAACACAACCAATCTGGGAATCGATAGATTGAAATAGAGATTTATGATTTATATATGGCGATCACTTTGGAAAATTCAAAAATCATAGGCGTGTGCAGGTCACTCAATATGGGGTGAAGTAAATGCGGAATAAAACTATTTTTGTATGTTTTTTTTTTAATAAATGAAATGGTATGTTATTGTGCCATTAGAAAACACAGTTATAAATCATACTTTTCGCCATAGGCGGTACCAGGTTAGTGAAAAAGGGAGGTCAAATAGGACAAATATTAACCGCAGGCATGTTGCTACCCAGCACTATAAATATGTTACTGATCGTAGATAGTTCCATTTTGCATGTTGTACTTCATCATGGCGCATCCAGGATCCAACTGGAGAGGCGCAAGACCTTTTGATAAGTATATTATCCGCTATTATGATACTAACTAGTCAACAGTGACTATTTCACTTACAACTTCAATTAACATTGCTTACCCCCCTTTTTACCCTACCTGGACTCGCCTATTATCTCATAATCGTTCGAAAGGTACCCTGTGACGCGTTTCATCCGAAAACTGCAGTATGTTATGCCATTGTAGGCCCATGCATCTTAGTTTCCTTGCAATAATATGACCCCCTTTCTTCCATTCCTGAGCACGCCTCTGCAACAAAAATGATTGTATTCCCTCTCCTGGCCTCATATGTGCATATATCATTATAAGTTAACCGTCTATTGCGCCGTAATCGCTGGCATATCGTCATCACCATGCCAGTCACCCCCCTTTTCATGTGCCTGAACACGCCCCTGCAACTCTATATGTAATAAATTATTAAAATAATGGAAGGAGAAGCTATCTTTTACATCTTGATAGCTATAAATGCTCCTTACATCGCTCTATTTACTTCCCGCAGAGCATTGCATACTTCCTGGACCCCCCCCCCCTTTCAAGCCCCTGAAACCGCCTCTGCCATGCAATTTTTATGATATTTCATTAACATCAACTAATTTTCACTTGTTGCAATCACCGTAAACCGATGTAACTCCTTCACACTTGAGGTAGTTAGGAAGAAACCGTGAAGATCGCATTTCCGTATTATCGCCAAATATCGCCGCCGAACCCTTCCAAAACCGTGCCCTGGAACCGCCTCTGTTCAGATTAAGAACTCTTAATTTTGACTCCAAATGCGGAATTCAATTCTAGGAAAATTCCAAAAATTTCATGGGCCTGCTCCCAGCCGTTCTGGAGATATCTGCGAAAAACATGAGGGGGGGGGCGGAATCCCCCCCCCCCCCACCCCCCCCTGTTACAAATAGGGTTAAGCGGGATACATGTTTAGCTAGTCTGCCGAGTTCCGAAAAGGGGACGCGAACGCAGAGACACGGGCATCGGCACCCGCGGAAGCCGCTCCAGCGGTGCCCAACTTGCTGGACCTGGAAGAGCTAATAGTGGGGGCCAAGCCAGGACCATCTTTCCAAGCCATCTCCCCTCAGGCTCCTACAGATCCACAGGGACCATTTATGCGCGGAAAAGTCGTTTTGCTTCTTGCTGCTTCGAAACCATTTGCACTGTTACCAGTTGTTTGTTACAGTTCGGTACATATGCATATACAGTTATTATTATCATATATACTATTGAGCGCTGACTGCCACCGGTCATCGTGATTTACTATCCGAGGCTAGCTAATGTATATGAAAAACCACCTTCATTTCAATATTTTGCATCATACCGAGATATGCAACCAGGAAAAGGGGTTACTTGAGGCTTGGCTCCACTCACGGTCTGGTTCGAATATTACAATTTCGTTTTCCACGACCTAAAATGCAATTTTTCACGCCGCTTCGCGGCGTCACATCGGTGGCCAGGGGCTCCGCCACAGGGGGGACGGGGGGACATGTCCCCCTAAACATTTTCTGATTTTAACATTACGCCCATGGACGTTGCATGGCAAGAATCGACTTCAGAATGCCTCCGTCCCCCCCCCCCCAACTTTCGGAAGGTGGCGGCGCCCTTGTCGGTGGCCATCATCATAACGAAGCCATAGTCATCGTCTTCGGTTCGTCGTAACGCTTAATTGAATTAATACAATGTTAGCTTCTTATCCTCTACAAGGTCCATCGCCTGTAATTCTGGGTTTTATCAGGCCAACCTGTAAGAATTTTTCTGCGCTTGGCGGCGCTAGATAACAAGTACCTACTGTAACATGAAAATCCACTGACATTACAAATGTTGCAAAGGCTTAAATACACGCAGAACAAATGTGGTTACATTTTTTCTCTCTCATTTCAGCCGACCCCCCACTTAAAAATTGTCGGCGACGCCCCTGCATAGGGCACTCTCAGGCCTGACGATGGCCCTCTTAGGCTTGTCAAGGGCTTTCTCCTACCTGAAAATACACTCAGACCGACTGGAGGCCCTTTCAGACTCGCAAAAACGCCCAGGGCCCTTTTCAGCTCGAGGGCCCCTTGAAGTATGATGTGCCCCTCCCGAAAAGTTTCCCTGGATCCGCCCCTGTGCTCCGTGCAGTGCTGGCACTTTCAGATGGTACGGTATATCATATATGCGCTGCATTTCTTCGCCAAAAATTCAAATATCTTCGGCTGGAGTCTTTTCAGATAAGAACAGTTGCAGATAGGAATTTCTCAACACGGGCTACAAAACTGCTATTTCAGTTAAAAACCCCATGTTGAAGGTTAACTATTTCCTTTAAAGGGAACAGTTCACCTTCAACATGGGTTTTGAACTGAAATAGCAGTTTTGTAGCCCGAGTTGAGAAATCCTTATCTGGAACTTTTCTTGGCTGAAAAGACTCTCCAGCCGAAGATATTTGATTTTTTGGCGAAGGAATACGGCGCATATATGATGTACCGTACCGTCGGAAAGTGCCAGCACTGCCATGGAGCATGTGCAGGCCAATAACGCACACCATAAAATCAATAATTTACAACCTTCTGTCCTGAATTGGCGCGATGTAGGACCATTTTTTAAAAGAAAAAAAGAAACGGTATTTAAAAAATATAATAAAATCGTGTTCTGAAAAAAAATCCGAAGGTGAACTATTTCTTTTAAAGGGAGTGTGCCTACTGTTTTGAACAGTCAAAATTATTTTTCCTACGATAAGTAGCTATTGTTGTGATGGTTGGATACGATGAAATTCACATCTGGAGCCCCTTTAGTTGAATTTTCACTTATATTGTTTTCGATTATTTTCCGTTTCGATATCGAAAAAACGATTCCCACTACGGTGAAGGTAATCAGAGGTAACACATTGTTACGTGAACGACGCACCTAAGACAAGCATGATGCATGCAAGCATGATGGCCGCCCAGGCTCTGTTGTTCGGCAGCTGCTATCAGCGCGCACGAGCTGTTTGTTCGAATTGCTATTGGCCGGTGATAACGATATGCTAGCAATGTAATCGATAGTTGCAGTGCTTTTAGTAGTGGGAAGCCATCTGAGTCTACTCGATAACTTTTTGCTCCCAAGCAAATTCCTGGAGTCTTTGAATAGCTCAGCAACTAGGGTGAATCTGGAGAAATGAAGTAATGGTTCAATTCAGAAAATTGTGTTCTATCGACCAGTGTCAATAACCCCAACTAAGCGATGTGAGTAGGCACACTCCCTTTAAAGGGACACTCCCACCTTCTCAAAAGTTGTCAAATGTACGCTGCTTGTGGTGCAAAATATGAAATAATTGCTGCC